>VZTG01002916.1:892816-991544 GCA_013397845.1 Melanocharis versteri | reverse complement strand
AAAAAAAAAAAAGCAGGTGGAATATGTTATGTTTTCTTCTTCATGCTTTGAGTTCATTTTTGGAGAAGAACACGGAGGAATAACAATCAGTGTCTGTGAATAGGCATAGTTAATGAGGGAAATGGTGAGTATTCAGAAAATAGAGGATCTGCAACTGAATCTGTTGTTCAGAAAATGTGCATGATATCAGGATATCTATGAGACTTCCTGGATGAGTATTAGGGGTAGAGACTGATGATGCTTTCTGAAGAAGCATTGAGTCTAATAGATCTGGAATTCACAGAATCGTCTGTGTTGGAAGGGGCCCAGACGGATCATTAACTCAAACTCTTAAGTGAATGGCCAATACAGGGATTGAACCTGTAACCTTGGCGTTATTAGCTCCACACTCTGACCAACTGAGCTAACCTCAGGGCCTGTTCAGAGGCAAAGGAGATCACCTTCCATGTCAATACTGCTAATCCTGATTTGCAAGGCTGGGCATGACAGTCATTTTGTAAACAAGTGGAAAAGAGCATCAATATATAACCAGCCCTATGCTGTATCTGCTGTCTTCTGATAATTTCTCACATCTTTGCACTCTACAAATATACTGTGTTGTCTCTAATCAGTGTCTCTCTTCTCAGCTTTTCCCTTCTTCTGCACCCAAGATCCAGACGTTGCTGCGTGACCTTTATCGAATGGCAGACCCAATGAGGCGGCTTAGTTCAGTCCTGACTGTGCATTGGTTGCTTTCCAGTTTCCTTCAACAATTCCAGTTCATGAATAAAGAGGCATATGCAAATCTTTCAGAGTGGTAAGATAACTATTATATATATTGAGGGTAGCTTCTCAAATTATGTAATTGGAATATCTCCAGTGAGCATCATAAAACTTAATCCTTCAGTAGATGTAGATGGACTTGCAACCCTTGAGATGAAGATCTATCATCCCATATGGAGCCCCGTCAGCCATTCTGCTATTAGAACTGTAGCTAGGTTTGTAAATAGAACAGGTTTTGCTTCTCTATCTAATATGGAGGACTCTGGATTGAAAATTAATTGGAACTACTGTAAATTTTTTTTAAGAAAGATAATTAGGTAGGTTCTTTTTCTAAACAACTGTAAACTCTAAATTAGGAGTGTTTCCCAGGGTTAAGACTGTCTTAATTTATGCACCAATTAAAAGCAAAACTGTAAAGAA
The DNA here is from genome assembly GCA_013397845.1 of Melanocharis versteri. Lineage (NCBI taxonomy): Eukaryota > Metazoa > Chordata > Aves > Passeriformes > Melanocharitidae > Melanocharis > Melanocharis versteri. The sequence goes on along the minus strand of VZTG01002916.1, from coordinate 990,362 downwards.
AATACAAAATTTCAGGTGACGATTTTTCCAAAATATTTAATAATTTGGATTGGCTCCAAATTTTCTATCCAACAAAAGACAGGTCAGAGAGCATGATGCTCTGAGAACTTCATTTTAACTCTTTGTGAAAAGATGGAAAAAATGCTGTAATGACAAGGTTAGGTCCACATAACTTTTGGCAAGAAGTTTTAACTTTTATAAGGAGAGAAAGTGGAAAGGAAGGACAGAATGAGAGAGGAAGAGAAGAGAGGAAGAGAGGAAGGGAGGAAGGGAGGAAGGAAGGGAGGAAGGAAGGAAGGAGAAAACTTGTAGTATACTGTATGTTTAGTATAAAATCTGTCAAAATGTATTTTCTGTTTTCATTAACTCTTAGCTAATGATATTTCATATACATGTATGCCATAATGACTACTGACATTTATGATTTTACAAACAAGGACTTGGGAACAGAGACACATTAGATGATGTGTATGCTCCATTCCACTGAGTCTCAAGATGAATCTGTAAATTATATTATTTTGTATATTTTGCTAGGATAATGCTGTAGTGAGTATATAAGGCATCTGTAAGATTTCTTAAGTTTTAATTTTGTTCCTCATTGAATTGGGCGTGGCTTTCAGCAAATCAATAATTATCTGTATCTTTGTTTGCCTTACTGTAAAGGGGAGCTTATACTTTATCACTGTACTAGGTAACTGTTTATTAGTGTTTTAAAAATACACAGTTTCATGAAAGCGCTAAGCTATTGTTGTTACTGCCGATCAGTCCGATCACTCCCTGAGAAGTAACTCAAAGATGCAGCTGCTTGCATTCATATGTAAGCCCTTACCCTTTTGCAGAAATATTTAGGTTTGCATATCAAAGCATACCAGCCTTTAGCAGCTTTCTGTTCTAATCTAAGCTGTGCCACTCACTCACTTCAAGCAGGCCCCTTGGCCTCTTTTTTTCCTTGAAGCTCAACATTATTGTATGTGTATAAATATGTAGAAGCACCATGACCTTTCTCTAGGGCATAGGCCAATCTGCTTCTCTGCTCTGTATTTTTCTGCAGTAGCTAAGCTTATAACACCATTCCCTTCATTCACTGTATAAAAAAAACCATGTCCTTCGACATTGCTAAATCAGAATCTTCCACTCCTTTAGCTACATGCATGTGATGGTGATGCATGTGTCAGATATGCATGTAATTATACTTAATTGCAAGGAAGAAAGAGCTTTGTTGTACTTACTCCCCAAATAACTCAGGTATGCATTCTCTTTGAGCTTTGATTAATCTTTTATTTTTCCCAGCTTTGATGATTTTGTATATCGGAACAATTTTCCTGAATTTCTTCAGTTAAGGTCAGGTTGTTTGGTCGATTTATTTAACAGTTCTTATTTCTCTGACTGTGGAAAACTGGTATTTCTGTTTATCAAATCTAGTGATTCCGTAACTGGCTGTCCAAGCTGACAAGAAATATATGGGAAAAAGAGTGACTTCTGACTGAGGTCTTGTACAGTTATTTTGTTCACTGATCATGACTCCATAGGATGAAGGCAGGATATAAAGATGTTTCCTAGTCTACATATTTTAACTCATTTCATCTACATGACTAGCGTTGAAACCTTATATTGTATTAGTGAGCTCTCTGTATTCCTTCCACAGGAGAAGAACTCTAGAAACTCATCTCAAAATAAAATGAAATAATTACAGCCTAGGTGAAAATGACCACCTCAGATGTATTGGTATAAGATATTACACCTAACATGTACTCTGAAAAAATGTTGCAACATTTTTTATGGACTTTTTTCAACTCTATGCCGTTTATACTCATGGTATGACTAGGACATACATAACTGCTGTCTTTTAAAATAGGGGCTATGATGTGCCATGGAAAGTATATTTGGCTAGGTCAGGTAGCATGGAAGAATCAGATTAGTGAGTAAAGCTAAGTCTTCTGTATCTGCAGAAGACAAAAGCCTAAGCAGGTCAAAGAGCTGCAAATGTTTTTGAAATCAACTGATGTATTTGAAAAAGTGGTTCTAACTTCTCATATACAAGCCCTTTTTTAGTTCAAACTGGAAGCATCAGCCCTCAGACTGAATTTGGGCTGAAAATACTTTTTTGGAATTTAACTTAAACGCGTCAATTACCTGGGAAGTCTGAGAAATTAGCATGTTTTGGACTATGGGACAGAAAAAGGCAAAGACAGGGAAGACAAGGATAAGATCACTAACCTAGAATGGGAAGAGTGAGAGACAGAAGGAAGGAGAAAAGGAGAGAGACATCTGGGATTAAGTGCCGGGAAATTAATCCCACTCCTGGATCTTTTTATTTCACTTCCGAAGATCAGCACAAGGTATTTCATTTAAGGAGCCAAATGCCCTCATGGAAACTTTTAGACTGAAGCCAAACACTCTACAAAACAGAGAGCTTATTTTGAAGAGAGACCTACATAACATCATCTAAAGAAAGAAAATTCATAACTCTACCAAATATTGAAATACGGTCTCAATCTTGAGTTTATGACCTGTTAAAAGTTGCACCATTTACAACTAACATATCCATCAGAGACAACGAAAGTGACTAGTTTTTTCGTTTTTATATTTTAATCTTATGAAATATTCTATTTCTACATGTCCTTCATTGCTTGTGTCTGTATGCATAGACCATCCAAGCTATATTACTATTGCTGCTGTCAGTCCTTTGCCTTTCTTGTTTGCTGAATCAGAGAGATTCCTAAAGGACAGGTTCGCAGTCAATAGTTTGTAATGTACACATTGGGAATCTTCTGAAAGGTACATTCACAAGCATGCACTCCCCAAGGGTACTGACATACAGTCATTAGCTTCATTAGAGCTAACTGCAAAGTGTGTAGGCAAAGAGCACATCTGTACTTGACACCTCCAAGATACTTTGAGTAAATAGGGGGCCACTCAAGCAGATGAAGGTCCTTTCTTGAGTAACAGCATGTAAAGGAAAGGACCCTGCAGAGTCCTCTGTACTAGGAGCTTCATAACTGCATCTTCCCTCAGTCTGCTGATTGCAAGGAGCTTGGACAAAGGAAAGCTTCATGGTGCTGATGATTAAAAAGCTCAGGCTGCAGCAGAGATAAATCATTGAACCATAGAGTCATTTATATTGGAAAGGTTCCTCTCATCCTATCACTTACTGCGTGGAAGAGCAACTCCACCTGGCCACAGCCTTGTTTCAGAGAGTTGTAGAGAGCGATAAGGTCTCCCCTGAGTCTCCTTTTCTCCAGACTAAACACCCTCACCTCGCTGAGCCACTCCTCATAAGGCTTGTGCTCCAGCCCCTTTCCCAGCCTCATTACCCTTCTCTGGACATGCTCCAGTACCTCAATGTCTTTCATGTAGTGAGAAGCCAAAACTGAACACAAGATTCAAGGTGTGGCCTCACAAGCGCTGAGTGCAGGGGGACAATCACTGCCCCAGTCCTGCTGGCCATGTTGTAATCTGAGTATCTTTCTCTAGTATGATTTCTAAATATTACATTTTGCTACCCCGTTGTAATCAGATATAGTTATTATATGTCTCTTAGTGGTGTTGGATGTTAATTGCAGTCTCTACAGGTTTGAGATTCATACAGGTCGTGTTGTGAGCAGAGACCTTGCAGTTGTGGTGGCTGCCACACTCCTGGGATATTCTCTGACTAAACCAAAATCTGTCATTTTATAGAGCTAAGACATGTTACTTTCACCTTAAAACAGGGTTTGGGACGAGGCGAGCAAAAAGGAACAGCGGAGAGAAAAAATGTTTTTGACAGATGTTAGCTGTTACTTCCCTGACAAGCAGAAAGAGGGGTGCAAAATGACTTACAACTCGGAAAGCTAGCTCTCCAGGAGTTTGTTAAGTGCCTCCTTTGAAGTAGGTCATGAATTTGCGTGAAATTAGGGTGGCGTCTAGATACTGCAAGCTCAGAACCAAATTTTCCTGCGCACGAAGACACACAGATCTGCCAGCTGCTTCTTTCCTTATCTCACTGAGTTAATGCAGTAGTCTGTTTTATCACTAGACAGTTTTTTATCACTGGGCAGTTTACCTTTTTCCATGATTGACCTCAATGCTGCTTTCAAAAGCTCCTGTTGAAACATCGGTGATTGATGATGGCACAGGACAATATTGCCACCTCTCTTCCTTGGCACAGACAGTGACTTTGTGTTCTTCAAAATCCAAACTGCAGTATCCAGGAAGAAGCTGTGTTATGAGACCTTCTAAAGGAAACACTAGGAGGAAAACCAGTGAAAGCTTCAAGAAATGCTAATGGACCTCCAAAAAGGTCTTAGCAGCCAGAGGGTTGGATTGAAGAGAAGCCTACTCCCTTTCTTCTACCATGCTACCAAAATTCTACTTGAAAGAAAAAGTCTGCAGAGTTCACAATATGGGCACCGCTGACGTTTGATTAATTGTTGCAATTGACTTGTCTTTTTTTCACAGAGATTTTACATATGTATGTATATACATATATATATATATACACACACACACACAGAGGATTTGTTTTGAATTTGCAAACAAAGCAAAACACATAGAAGTTCCATTTTAGGAATTCATGCTAGTGTCAGTACAGATAATCCCCTGGAGTCATGCCTTCATTTTTATTTAATTCTTTTTGAACAAAGTCTAACTTTAATCTCAAGTATATGCAAAAAAACCTATCATAGAAGCAGTTAAGAGATATGGTTTGGGTTATTTTCTTCTTGGCTAGATCCACTCTTCATTTTTCCAGCAATGCAACGATGTTTTGGAATTTATTTCTTTTTTTTCTATTGATGTGATGTGCTGCTATGTATTATGGAATGTGTGTTTTCTGTTACGTTCACTCAGGTAATATCTCTAATGCTGGGAATATGAACCCAGAAGGTTCATTCTATGGAGAATACTAAAATACCATGTGCCCTGGGGTACCATATAGAAATTTGTGCAAAATATTTCATTGTTTCTGTTCCTTCCATTCATGTAGAAATATGTCTGTTATTGAATTGACAGGCAACCTTCTCAAGAAAATATGAGTCCTAAGCAGAATGTTCCTTCTGACTTCCGGAAGAGTCATGAAGGTAAGGGTTCAGAGTGAGATCTTTTATATATAGTATGTTTTTCCTATTTGTATTATTTCTGATAACATGTGGATTTAGATTATGTTGTCTTGCATTCTAGCTGGAAAGTCTTAGCTTACTATGCAGAAAAGAGCAATTTCTTTCTTACCTTATGTAAGTTGCTACACGGAGCCCATGAGCAGCATTTGCAAGCCTGAAGTAAAGATCTCACACTGTAAAGAATAAAAGTACAATGTGTATCTTAGAAGTAAAAGATGGTTCCTTCTCCAATAGGACTGTAATCAGGCTGAGAACAGAAAATTATTAGCTTCTGTTTCTGTTTATCTTTCAGCATTGCATTATTCCAGTAAGACTGGAGAAAGACGATGCAGTTATGGTAAGTAAAGGTCTTTCTAGACCACAGAGGGGAATGAAGAGAGATTTCTTGAAAAAATTTCTTGGATTTCTCTACATAACCTCTAAGCGAATAGAGTATCTGCAGGCTTTTACTAAGAAAAGAAAGGATTTTTAAGTAGCAAGAATGTTTATAAAACACTCAATAAATGGGGTATTTTGTTAAATAAGCCTCAAAACCAAAATTAAACATTGCTGTATGTGCATATTAATGTGAGTATCCCAGCACTCATTGATCCCTCGTTACGCTTCAACAGACTTTTTCCCCCCTCTTTCCAATAACCTCAGGATACATTTGTTCTTGTGGAAAAACCTTTAAACTTGTCTGGGGTTTAATCAGCTTTGTTTAAAGCTTTGTCTTCAGCTTGATAATGGAGTATTAAGGAGCTGCTTAAGAGATGAGGAGTTTCTCTAAAATATCTGCTTTTAGGAATATTTAAAGTATTTTTAAAGACCTGTAAAGATGTAAAATATATTTTTCTTTGGTGGTAGCAATGCTTTCTGCTGCCTCCCTCATTCCCAAATTATCTGAGGGGCACATTTGTGAACGTGAAGCCATTCCTCTATGGTGGAAATGTTTTGCTACACATTGAGCCTCATGTCCTCTCTGTTGCTGATCTGATGCTCCTCCAGGAACTATTCTTGTATCAGATAGAGGCCAGAAAAACTCCTGGGCTGGCTGACTGACATCACCATTCTAATTGCATGATACTTTACTTTAAAAATACCTCAGTTAATGTTATTTTGAAATTCCTCCTCACTTTTAAGCTAGTAGTGAGACAACATTTCTAAGTAAGGCATACAGGATATGGAGAAATGTTTATACTCATCTGTAGGGGTTGTTTTAAATACCTTCTGTGTGTCAATGTGTAAGACTATTCCTCTACAAAGCTAGCCCAAATTCTGTTCTTCCATTGGAATGTCTTCCCTTAAATTTTAATCCATGCAAGAGAGTTCTCAAATTGCCCTGTCTTGTTTCTCAGGGCACGTATTTCAAGGTAGAAATAAAAATATTTGCATCATTTTTGACCCTTTTAAGCCACAAGATTTTTCAGATATTATAGTGAAAGAGTTTCCTATCTGGAATATTTTCTGAAGTACCCAGTTTAAAGCATGTACTAGTGAATATATGTGTAAAGCAGTTTTGAATGTGTTATACTGTAAATCTGAATCCAATAGGCTGGATTAAAATATTTGTCATAAGTAGGTTGCCAACAAATAATTATTCTCATGAATAATTTGGCAAACACTATGAAATAAAGGACACATTTGAGCAAATAGGATTTGATTGTGGAGATTTCATACACAGGAAAGGAGCTGGAATTTTTTTATAAAGGAATTTTAATAAAACATTCTTCCAGCTGTACTGCAAATGACCCCATGGATCTTGATATCTCCATGTGACTTGTTCTTATGAGCAGTAAGAGTATGTCTAACTTATTTTGATTTTTATTGGAAATTACACTTGTACATAAGCCCTGTACACAGCCTGGTACCTAAGTAGGTTATGAATTTTGGCCTACCTCTTCTTTAAGTTTCAGTTAACTAACTAGAGACAGATGTCCCAGACTTAATCCTTCCATTTTCAAAGGCTTACCCAGGTTTTGAGTTTTGTGACTAGGACTAAAGTGATTGGACACTGAATATTTAAAATCCCTCCAAGGCTTACAAATTTCTCTCAAGTGCCATTACAAACTCCATTAAAACTTTGCAACAGGATTATGAGTCTCAAAGTCACTAGGCATTAAATATCTTGCCACTGTACATGGTATCAATCTGCCAGAAGTTGCATGTTGTTCCAAAATGTTCATACGTTTCACAGTTTTTTTCTTTGATGCCTTCTTGGAACAGATAAAGATACCCTATCTCATATCAGACAGATCTTCACCAGTCCACAGCTGGATTTGAACCCTCAGTTTAACCCAAAGATCAGAGAATACTATGCAGAAGTTCCATTCGACATGGTGACAGTGAAGATAGGAGCAGAACCCTCTAACTGTCAGTGCCACGTACACCTCGACGACAAGAAAGGGCCAAGGTATGAGCAACAAAATATGAGTGCAAAAACTTAATTTTGGAAATATGTCATAATGTTCCAGAACTTTTTTTTTTGTTTCCAAAAACCCAGAACACAAATAGATTAGCCACAGGAAAGTCAGAGGGAGTTCAACACTGAGAAACTTGTATTTATTTCCAGTGTCCTGAAGGCAATGGTCATATGTTGTTCTCAAGCCATAATTAACCCTTGCTTAATGGAGTGTACAGCTGCAATATCTCACCCAGCTTCTGCAGTTGCTGACAGCATCAGAGCTGGGTGGGAACAGGCCATCACTACACTGCACACAGTAGATGACAGAGAATTCAAGCTTTTGTATCCAGGTGTTAATTTTGCACAGTGCCCTAATCTGCTGCCCTGCTGGGCTTGGTCTGCTTACATGGGTCAGAATAGGGCAGCTGGCTTCAAAAGAAGAAATAAGTTCAAGTTCACTAACTCAGAGTGATCCATTTTTTGTCATAGTTGCATTATAAGGGATTGTCATAGAACCACAGAAGTCACATTGGAAAAGACCCTTAAGATCATCAAGCCCAACTGTTAACCCAGCATTGCCAAGTCCACCACTAAACCACGTCCCTCAGTGCCACATCGACGTGGCTTTTAAATTGCTCCCTGGATGCTGACACAGCCACTTCCCTGGGCAGCCTGTTTCAATGCTTGACAACCCTTTCAGTGAAGAAATTCTTCCTAATATCGAACCTAAACCTCCCCTGGTGCAACTTAAAGCCATTTCCATTTATCCTCTCACTTGGGAGAAGAGACTGACCCCCACCTTCTACAACCGCCTGTCCAGCAGTTGTTGAGAGTGACATGGTCTATCCTCAGCCTCCTTTTCTCCAGAATAAATACCCTTGGCTCCCTCAGCCACTCCTCATCAGACTCGTGCTCCAGTACCTTCACCTAGTTTCCTTCCTTCTCTGGATATGCTTCAGCCACTCAATGTCTTTCTTGTAGTGAGGGGCCCAAAACTGAGCACAGGATTTGAGGTGCAGCCCCACCGGTGCCAAGTACTTGGGGGCAATCGTTGCCCTGGTCCTGCTGGCCACATTATTCTTCATACAGGACAGAATGCCATTGGCCTTCTTGGCCACCTGGGCACACACTGTGTCATGTTCAGCAGCTCTTGACCAGCACGCTTAGGTCCTTTTCTACCAGTCATCTTTGCAGCCACTTTGCCCACAGGCTGTAGCTCTGCATGGGGTTGTTGTGACCCAAGTGCGGGACACTTGGCCTTGTTGAACCTATACACTTGGCCTCAGCCCATGGATCCAGCCTGTCCAGATCCCTCTGCAGAGCCTTCCTCCCCTCTGTCAGATCAACACTCCCACCCAACTTAGTGTTATCTGCAAACTCACTGGGGGTGCCCTCAATCTCCATGTCCAGATCATCGATTTGGCCGTCCAGCCAGTTTTTTTACCCAGAAAAATGTATGTGAATGTAAGGTGTGAGCAGCCAGTTTTCTCCAGAAGAATGCTGTAGGAAACAGTGCTAAAGGCTTCACTAAAGTCTAGGTAGGCAACAATCACAGCCTTTCTCTCATCCACTAAGTGGGTCATCTTGTCATCCACAAGTGTCCCAGCTTATATGATCTTTTGGAGAACTATAAAGCTGGACGATAGAGGAGAGAACGGAGTCATCAGTAAACATCGTGTTTGAGCAATGACCCACAATAAACCATGATGTTTAATTGCTACTGTGATCCCTGGCACAGTTTTGGCTTTCCCATCCAGCTCTGTCAGAGACAGCAGCATGTACCAGGGACAATAGCAATAGGTATTTGGGGTATGACCTGGTTTTTAGTGTTGGGAGGAACAAAGAGTGTTTCTTTATCTGGGTCAGGTACCTCAGAACCAGAGAACTGGCCTATTTACATACTAGCCATTAGTGAGTGGATAAAAGGGAGAACAGGGACAGTGATTTACTTGGGAAGAAAAATTCTTAACCATTTCAGAGCTAACTTTGCTTCATGACATGAAGTGTTTAGCCAACACGCTGCCTTTTGACTGACTGTGAAGCAGATGCTTTGACCTAGAATGTCTGCTACTAGCCAGAAAGTCTGTGCAGTTGTTACTGATCTAATGCCCAATATGTTTCCTGTATTTTCAATAAGAGACCAGTCTTGGTTTATCATTTCAGAAGAAACTGTCATTAAATTTTTCCACCCAACATTTTGGTGTTTTAGTGTTAACTGCCTTGGCAGTCAACATGAATATATGTGAAAACCTCAAAGATATTTTTTCTTGTAGAATGAAAAAGAATAGCAAGATGTTCTTTACACTGAAAAGTAAAAGCCCTGCATGTGCAGGTTCTGTGCCTTTCAGCAGTTATTTCCCTGCTAAAGGAAGAAGAGCACAGCTCAGCTTTGCTCTGGTTTGTCACTCTGAGCGGTTTGTCACCCTGAGCAGTTTGTCTGGGAATCCATCACATTTGGCTAGTGGACAATTTCAGCAGCTAGTTACACTTCTGATTGTATTTGTCTCCCTGCTGACTTCATGACAAATTTGAGCCTGCCAGGAATCTTTGTCCCTAATGATTTCATTCACAGACTTTGTGTCAGAATATTTGCCACTGCCACTGTTTTCACTAAATTTCACTCTTAGTATTTTGTCTTCTTGGAAGAACTACAAATACTTACAAATCTTATTTTACACTGTTTTTATTTAAAATCTCATGTATTTTGTAAGAGAAAGAAAATGTTAGAAATAGCAGGCTCTAGGAGCAAGTGAAGTTTAGCAGCCATAGATAAAAGAGTGTAAATCTTTGTTTCTTTAGTGTTTATTGCACTTCTTTCCTATTTTGTCATGCAGCATTGCTAACTACCCCCTTGGCCTTGGATTGAACAAAGTCACCATTCTCTTAACGGATGATTCGCAGCCCAGCCCTGAGGTTGTGAGCAGCTACAAAATCACAATTTATCGAGAAGACCGCCCTAGTCTCCCTTTGTTTGATGACTATATGATGTGTGGGTTTGTGCAGGTATTGTCTCTGCATTCTTTTGCTATACACATTAATAGGAATATTTGGTTTCTGTTCATTCCATGGTATAAATTAGGGTACATGAGCCAAAGTTCATGTAGAGCCAGTTTTTGTTGAGATTAGAATCTGATTTCTAATTGTATGGAATTCAGCATTTACACAACATTTTGGATATAAAAGGCAAGCCCAAAGTACCTGTTACCATGTATTTGACAGCTCCAGGTTAATTAATCCTTACCTTGGTCGGCTAAAACCTTCTCATAACTTTTCATAACTTTTCATAACTGTCTCTCTCTGACATTGGAGCCATGGAAATCCTTTTACCAAGAAAGATATTTAGGATGACAGTCTATTTATCAGTATATAAGACAAATCCTGCTACATAATTTATGAATGAAAATTGTTTGTTCTAGATCAATAAACACAATAAAAAAACCTCACTCATAATTCCAAAGGAAGGGATGATTGCTGCTTACATCACATTTATCCAAATACAAATTTGGGAATGCACATAATTTACTCCCAACAAATAGCAATCCTTAGGAAGGAGTGGGTCTGTTGAATGAAAAAAGGATCAGAGTCTTTCCAATATGGCTTAATAAGGGCTGGGAAAGGAGAACTCAGGCTAAATTAGACACAAAAATGGAAGAAAGGTAATGAAAGTAACAGTGAAGATTTCAGTTAGTGAAACTATAGTGATAAAAATATTATGCATAAGAGAGAAAACCTGGGACACATGCTGGATCAGAGCTGTTTGTATTCCAAAATTTGAGGACTAAATGTTGGTTGCTACTTGATATGGTGGGCAAAGATAAGCCAGCCAGTTCAAAGAGGGAAGTGACATTGTAGATGGTAATCACGGGCAGTGCTTTTTTCTGTGGAATTTTAGGCAGGTTAAAAGGATTGGTGGGCTCATTCCAGAGCATCCAGGAGTAATATGTTTTGTCACAATTAATTCTGCAACCAGGAAACAGAATTTTCAAAACTATTGTGTTGAAACTGTCATCCATGTTCATGTCAAATATCTAATCCTGTCTTTATTTATTTTCTGTATGAAGATCTTAATATATACTTTAGCAAAACTTGCTTCCCTTCCATGGTTTCTTTCTATATACTGCAGAAGAGGTTGGGAGACCAGAGTGGTAGAAGGCAGAACATTTTATATGATGGGGCAGATCAAGAGGCATTTTGTTTTTCATGTGGAGAAATAAGCAGTAGAGCTTAAAACAGGAGTCAAAGAGATTATAAATGTTGAAAGCAAATGCTATGTTGACAATAATTCTCTCAATCTGCAAATCAGGACTGCCAGAGAAAATGTAGGTAGTAGTCATAGTGTAATGACTGCTGACCTGAATACCTGATAATGGCATTGTCTGGCCCTCCACCTATTCTCTGTCTCTTCTCTTAGACTTCTCTTACAAGCCCAAAAGGTCAAGGACCATCTTCTTACTATTTGTTCTGACTCCACACTACATCTAGTAGTTGCTACAGTAAAATAAGAACAACCACATAAAATGCCCGAGATTTCAGTTCAGTTGTACAGCATCTTAAATATGACTTAATAGGAAAAGGAGAACAGCAATAAGTTGAACTAGAGTTATATTACTAGGAGAACACACTGGCTGGAAAGATGTGTGGAAAGCTCTTTTTGTTTCCTTATTTGGGACACGTATCTGAGTGTAGGAACAGGAATTCAACCTCAAAAATATCTTCCCACACCAGAGTTTACACTGTTGTTAATGTTTTATGATAGCGTTTATGAGACTGAGTATGAATCTTTGAAGCACTGTGAAGGCAAAGAGATCTAGACTGATAAAAATGAAAAATGTCTTAAAAATTTCTTTTGATTGAGCTTGGTTTTCTGCTCCTCTGTGGATAAGTGCTCTCTAACTAATACAATTGTTTAGAGCTAGGGATGACTTCAGGAGTTTAGAGTAAAAATGAGATGAAAAGCATTCTTGTGGTATCTAATAAGCACTGTGAAGATACAGTATGAGATTCTAAAACAACTTTTAGATATGTTAGAGGCGAACTTATCAGAGACTGCCTTTAAAAAACAAACAAAGGCTGGAGCTGGAGATAGAAATGGCATTCTAAAACACTTAAAAGCCTGCATTTTTTCCTATTTGCTAGAACAGAATGTATTGCCTTTTGCTTAGAATGATGGTTTTTTTATCAATACAAAACTCAGGTCTTAAACAGCATCATTACATTTTGCTCTTCATACCGGAGAAAATTATGCAGTCTTGCAAAGTGGGTTGATATACCCCCATCAGTGGCATGAATACTTGTTCTCTTAGTAATGAGACTCCTGTTTTAGGAAAAAAAGGATAAATACAGTGTGAACTGATGGAGTCTCTTTTGGACACTTGACTAGGCACAAGTGGGATGACACATGAGGAGAGAAAGGCCACTGGTAGTGGTGTGGTCTTTCTCATAGAAGGCTTCAGTTAAAATTCTAATCCAGCAACTTTTTTCCCTCACTTTCTTTTATGTTTAATCCCATTAGGATATTCAGGTTTCACTGCAAGATGATACTATAAGGAAGCTTGCAATAAAAAGACAGAGTGTGGGATGTGGTTTCCAACAGTCTAACAATTCTCATGCAGTTGAATAATCCTGGATTAATTTCGAGGTATCGAGTTGAGAAGTGTGTGGTTCCAAGCTTTACAACCTCTGAAAAGGGAAAAATATTGTCTCCTGTACTTTTTGATCGCAACTGTAATATCCCCATTAAAACCAAATTAGTGGAGGATAAACTGTCATCTCACAATAGCACCTTCAGCAGATCTAGTTGCCTTCTGTTCTGTGTTCTGCATTTTTACAGTATTGTTTGGACTGCAAATGGAGAGGTTATTGATTTGTGCTTGAACTTAATTTTGTGCAGTTGCTGACAATATTCAGATTAAGTATCCTTGAAAGAAGTGGTGCCATTTCATTATCACCTCTGAAGCTGTGATATGGAAGATAGTCAGAATCCAAGGCAGTCAGCAGAAAAGCCAGTAAGCTCTTAAGACAGAGTTATCAGCATCACTCCCAAGTGAAAGATCCCAGACTATGTACATACTGTCATAAAAGACAAAATATTTTTTTCATTCTTTCACTGCCCATTTTCTTTTAAATGCAAACAGATTTATCTATTCCTCACTTGAAATGTGTGGATGCTACCTCTTTGATTGTTAATATTTGCCTAGTTGCAATCATGGAGGGTAACTGCTGATGTGCTTAGGGAACCTTTTTTGACCCTGTGAACTCCTGTATCTGTTTGTACCTATAGTGTCCTGTTGCCACATGGCTTGTTTTGGTTGGTTGGTTGGTTGGTTGGTTGGTTGGTTTTGGGTGAGTTTGGGTTTGGTTTGTTGTTGTTGTTGTATTTTAATAATACAGTTATTTATTTGGGTTTGCATTTATATTGAGAGCAATGGATAGCTAATGCTATATTTTATAGCATAGCGTGTTTCATTCTCTGTCATTTTCTTTCGTGCATTTGTACATTTGATTCCAAAATCAGTTCATTGCAGTGGGCTGATGTTCTGGCTGTCCTACAGCTTTCTCAGGTCTGAGAGAATGAACTTAACAGAACAGCTCCAAAAACTTTCCTGATTTTTATAGAACATCTTATTCCTATGTATTATTTTTTCTTGTACTTTTGTAAATCCTTTTATCATATTCTTTTCCTAGGGCCCTGATAGCATAAGAAGCCCAGCAGAGCTTATGATGAGATACTGGCATAGCATTGCTGACTGTATAACACTAAACAGCTGCAATGCAGCTGGAAACAAGATGATAGCAACAACATGTTGATTTCTCTGTCTGTCTACTAAACTTCCATTGAACAAAAAGCAATTAAGACCTAAGATTGGCATATTAACTACATTTAACTTTGGTATAGACTTTTTGGAGTAGAGATGAAAAAACTCTTCAGAAAGGAAGAAGCCTTAAAAAAAAAGAAAAAAAAGAAGTAATTTCATTTCTATGGTCAGGAAGATATGAAAATACTTAATTTTTTTTTAAGCTGAAGTTATAAATTTCCAAAGGAAAATAAAATGGTTTTACTTCATTTTAAACTGGGTGCTGTTGCCATTGCAAAGCTTGTCATACCAGACAGTAGAAGTAAAAACTGTCAATTATAGAAACAGGTCTTAACTCTTTGCCTAGTACTTTCATGCAAAGATTTCAAAGAACTTTGCAAATATTAAATAATGTCAAAAACAAACAAAAAAAACAGCTTAGGAGAGAAACAAAGGACTTGTCGTGTAGTAGGACAGGCTGGAAGCACATTAGTCTCTTCTGAATTTCCCATTAGTTTCATTAGGTCCAGTGTGACCCCCAGTACAAACCACCCATCATCTCTTGCTGTGAACAGACTCTTAGGTTTTGCAGTGGTTATTGCAGCAGCAGCTGACCCTCTTTGCAGTTCCAAGTTTGAGTGTCTTGCTTGAAAAGGCATGGAAAGTGCCTCTCTGGAACTACAGTCTAATTATGTCAGCAACCAGACTGTGTCTTATTCGCAAAGTTAGCTTACTTCCCTTTCCGAGAAAAAAAAGAATATCCATTATAGGAGCAATCATGCGTTGCATTCTTCCACCTTCTCAGGTGTAGAGCTGGTGAGAATTCTTTTCTGTGGTTTTGAATTTTTCAGAAAAAAACGTAAATATTACCCGGACTTCAAAATCTAGTTTGGATTCATTTTGTTGCTGTTGTTGTTATTCAAAAGAGGATACTTTGATTTGGTGAAGACTATTTAATTTAAAGTCTTTAGCATTTGAAATTTGTACTGGTATAACTGTTAGATATTTTAGCTATTGTGCAGTCCAGAATGCTAACTCTTTTCAAGGAGGGAGTGGCTGGGCCAACCAAAAATCTCACTCATTAGATCTGAAATAGCCAAGTCTAAATTTTCCTCAGAAACACTGGTGAGAGCACAGTATGACAATCATGTTTTCCAGGAGTGATGCCAATTTAAGCATCCCTTTCCCTGCCTGCAGCTACTCATGAACCAGATGGGAAAACCTTTTTTTTTTTAAATGGACTAGTTTCGAGGATAAGGTTCTCATTCCGTCTGTGTGAACACAAGGAAGGGGGTAAGTGCAGGGGCAGAAATGAGCAGCTGAGCACAGAAGGAGGGTTAATGGGTGCTGTTTAAGGCAGCTTTTTTTCTCTTCATGAAAGAAATTCACATTGAGACTGGGTTTAAAGCTCTTGCTGGTTTTAAATGAGCAGGAGCCTCATGTTCAAAAATTGTAGAAGTGATTTATGGGTGGAAACACAAAACACTAAAAGCACTTTTGCATTGCTATTAATCTATAAATTATTTTGGTTCTGTGTGACTGCAACCCACTTCCCAGGAAAAACAAAGTGAGGTTCACATAGCCTTGAGGAGCAAATACGTAGCAAACTGAACATGTGTTAAATTGTCAGCAGTTCAGGTGAAAGCCACAAAATAGAGAGCTAATAGAGAGAGGCTGCCATAAAAAGAAGGCTGAGCTCTTACATCTTCAACTGCTGTATGTCAACATGGTTCAATTAATTTCAGGGGAGCAATTCCAAATTATACTGATTGAGTACCTGTCCTGACAGAAACATACAGCTGAATTATTTTCCATTATATGTGCCAGGCAATGCTTATGAGCAAATTCACTTGCATAAAACTGATGAATTTGTTAGTAATTTTCCTAAATATTTAGGTCAAACAACATCTTAGGATAATCTAAAAAACTACTCGAAGGTGTTTTAAAGTATTTAAAGATCAAGGGATGTATAATCACCGTTCACTGGAAGTGTAAAATGAACAAAGACCTAAATTGAATAACACAACTCGGTGCTTCTAAGAAAGCATATTTAAGATGATGTAGAAGGGAGAGATGTAAATAATAAATACACTTAGCTAATTTTCAAGTAGAGGGTTAATTTGTTTGTGTATCTCAGAGCAAACTTTGTAGAGTCAGCATGTTCTGTCTTTGTCAACATTTATAGCACTGGGGAGAGAAGGCTTACCACATTTTCTTAATTATTCCAAAGACTTTTGTGATGATTTAAAGCATTTCTCTGTAGATGAGTCAGAGGAACAATTAACCATTGTGATGGATATTCTTTATATTTATGCAGTTCTGTGCTGAACTCCTTTTGGATCTCAGAATCAGGATGTGGCTGTTCGGCTGACATCTTAGTCAGCAGCCAGTATCTGCTGCTTTAAGGAAACGTCCCAAAAACTCAGCAGAGCATAGATCCATCATTTGAAGGAATTAATATAATGCTCTAGAAGTCAAGCCCGTCTTTCACCTACAAAGTTAACTTCGTAGACAGTCTGCACTATCATCTGGTAGTCACAAGTTCACATAATCAGTGCTCTCTGTGAGACATCTGCTGGACTCTGAAGAGGCCTCAGAGAGCAAATGGGCAAAACTTGGGCATAAAATGGGAAGAAACAGCAAAAGAATGAGTCAGTGTGTGCTTCTATTTAGGTATCTCTTGCTTTGAGCGTGGAATAAAAATTTATAGTTTTATTCTGTATCTCCAGTAGGCTGTGCCTGACTAGGATCATCATCCTACTCTCCAATACTTTGGGGATGCCACATTACAGAGCCCAAACTTTAAGGCTCAAGTTCATGTTGGCTCCAGCTGCCCGGAGAAAAGCTTATAGTCTTCCAGTTTACTGTATTTTGCTTACGGTCCTGATTTTATATTAGCTGTGCTTAGTCTTCTCTATGTAGCTAAGTTTCCTGTTTAACATGTGATTCAGGATTAATACCAGATACCCTCCAGGAAATGTTCCCAGAAGTTTCAGGCAGAGACTGAAGAGAGTGGATGTTTCCATGTAGCAGCAGCTCTGTTTGTCATTATTACGATGCACTATGGTTAGGAAATGGTGTGCTACACGGTTCACTGACAGATAAATTGCCACCAGTGCTTTGAGACCATCCATATGAATACTAATTCAGTGATTCAACAGTTATAAGCCAATAGTGACTGGGATGACACCAACGAACTAATTTGGTTTATAATCATTAGCCAGAAGAAGTTTTAAGTTGCTATAATAATTAGGCCTTAAAGATTGAGAATTTTATAGGCAGCTTTCAGCCTCAGGTTTTTCCAATGTTCCTTTTCCTTGGTTGGCACTCTTGTGGATAAGAACTTCTTAAGTCAGGAAGTGATATCACTCTTCAGCACCACTGAATTTATTGACACAACTAGAGTTGTTTGTAGCCCCTCCTACCTCAGCAGTGGAAAATTTAGTATCTCCTACCGTTCTTTTCTTCTTTTATATGTTTGCAATTTAGCACAGTCTTACTGGGAACATCCCACCCTCCTAGATACTCAGTTAGGTGACTCCAGACCTGAATGGTTATTTTGCTGTTATGCTGCCACAGAAAAATGATAAAAGATAACCATAAAAGATAAACCTCAATGACCTGGCAGAGCAATTCCATTCTTTTGTGTGCTCAGGCTCTTCTTCCTTTTCATACAATTACTGATGTCATCCCTTGAGTGTGCATGACGCATTAAAGATAGAGAAGATGGAGATCTGCCCATAAACTAGCCAAGGAGAAACTCATAATTGCATGACTGAAAATGTCAGGGAGTTAAATTGTGACCTGTATGATTGGAACTGGTGAACAAAATCCCACTGGTGCTAGTGGGGTGTATGGTTGGACATTTCAGCCTTACAATAGCTGCTCCCTATGGTGCTGCAGGATGGGGAGATGCTGAGGCAGATACAGTGCTGTGGGTGCAGATTCTGTAGATACACTGCTATCTCTGAGCCTGTGACAGACTGTTAGTACAGACTGGAAGAGATCCAGGTTTTTCTGATTCCTTGCCTTTAACCAAAGGATTAAAATGTCTTTTTAAATAATAGCAGCAAATCATTGTGGGTGGCTGTGAAAGGAGACAGATGACAGTAACTGCTGGGTAGGCAATTCTGCTCCTGGGAGAACACTGTTCTCTGGAAAAGTTTATCAGAAAACCTATTTTTATGTATTTTTTGTCAGCTATGTGGTTTTTTGTTTGTGCTAAGTTATCAGGCAATCATCCCACGTATTTAGATTTTCAGTTGTGGTCCTTCTTTGCTCTTATTTTTGATGTTTTTAATATAATACAGGTCCAGTAACACTACTGGAATCAATTACATTTTGCTAGAGAGCTGGTAGCAGTAACTTTTGCAAAAGATTCCTTATACCACAGACTTTTTTTGTGCTTATTCTTGCTTCCTCTCTCTGCCCTACACAGTAATTCCTCCATGCATTGCTGCATTGTGGTGCATTTCAGGCAGAGAGCTCGATGGACTGATGGCCCTTTAGGGACAAGAGGGAGCCACACACCCGAATCACCTCTACCTGAGGCCAGCCAAGAGGGAGAGTGTTTGGGGGGTCCTGGCCCAGCCTGACTAGCTGGGTTGCTTCCTTCTGGCTGCTCCTACCTACAGAAAGGCACTGCTGGAGCCAGACACTGGGCAGGCAGAGGCAGGTTCTCTTGAGTCATGCCCTGTGTTGTACTGATGATATTACCTTGTGAAGGCACCTGAGATCTCTGGAGAGGAACAGATGATGTACTTGAGGACTCTGCCTCCCTCTACCAGCTGTTGTTATTCCATGATTCCATAGGAAACCTAGCTTAGCTGTCTCAATCACCATCCTGGGTCAGGATTTGCATTGTCTACATTAACTAGGCTAAATTAGGAAGATAGAGTGAAGCCCATAATGTTCTGATGCTTCCATGTCCAACTATACAATATCAGGATTTAAAAATTAACTGCTCAGTAAAACATAAAGCCTTACAGGTCTTTGAATGAACCACATAAGTATGAAAGCTTCAAAGTTTGAGTTAAGCAGTTCTCCTATACAAGTCCCAGACAATCCAATGACATTTAAAAGTACAATAATTGAAGGGGGTAGGGAAGAAGAAGGGGTCATCCAAAGTTCCTGAAGCCTCACTGAAATACTTAGCTAATGTTTTGGGTAAATAGCTGTGTCAGTGTTTGCATTCTGTCAATGTATTGAATTCTGTCTGATTCATGAGGAGAAAGTTCATTAATTAGAAATAACTTGCACAGTATGACAGCACACAAAGTATTACAATCATGATCAGACTGCCAGTTTATAAATCACAGACAAATCAGTACAAGCATATGGGTGAAATATTTGCAAAGTATATGTTGAGCGTAAATCTGTGGAGTTTTTATAAATGGTCACTGCTGTTTGTACTGAAGCAAAAGTTTTTGTTAACGTTAAACTTCAATAGCTTTGTGTGATACACCAGGGCTCTGTGGTGCCTTGGTTACATTTTTTGGTGAGTGGTGGCACTCGTTTAAAGGCTGACGTGACAGTAGAGTGAGGGGGCTGTTTGTGCTGACTGTGCACAAGCTGGTGTAAGTACAAGGAACAAATAAAGTGCCTCTGCTACATGGCACACAGGCCATTCCAGCTACATGTTAATTAAATATCACAGTTGCTGGTACATGAGCTTGTTCCTCTGCAAGACCTTCTGTCATGCTCACAGACATATCATGAGGGGTGTATGGTAAAACTGTCTAGAGTCATGTTTGGGGCACACAGATGTTGCATGTTCCTTAGTTCTACAGTTGTACACCTCAGCTCTTCCAGTTCCGGGACTCTCCAAGTAGACTGTCATTTGGATTTAGTAACACCTTCTGTGCCAAATTTTGTGATGTGTATGATGGTAAAAGAAAAGAAAAATATCCTTAATTCAAGCCCTTTGAACAGGGAAAAGACTCCCTTTGACTTCCATGTAATTTGTATCTAACCTAACTAGACTTATTTTCTTAACATGTAGGATCAAAAAATGAGTCTGCAGAAAAGAGTATACCTCCTATTGCATCTCCAGAAATAATTGCTGGTCTTTGATCATCTCAGCTTTTGATGCTAGTGGAAATTATTGGTGGCATTTTGGCACTGAAAAGCAGTAAAGTGAAGTAGAGGGTATAGGTTGTTATGAAGATATAAAGGGAAGTCTAATGAGTCATAGTAATGACATCATAAGTCTTAATAGCAATTTGTCCGGACCTTTAATGACAGCCTTAAAATTCTGGTTTGGTAAAATGAAAGCAAAAAGGACAATTCTGCAATTCAGCCAAATGGTACAATAGAACAATGAAGAGTAAAGTGATTTATTGCTGCGCTGCGTAAAAGCTGTCACCTCTTCTAGCTGTACGGTCACAATGCATATTTGAAATGCAGATTGTTTTCCCTGTGCGCTATTTTGGTAAAGAAGATGTGACATGACCAAAATCCTGCTGTGGGTCACATGATCTGGTATAGAGGTTTTACCATTTCTGTTCTCCTTGAAAGAGCTGTGGATGCTGTGGCTCCAAGAGTCAGTAACTTACTCAGGCCACCACACAAAAGACGGGAAATGGGATAGTTCCATATCTCAGTGAATACCTCAAACAAAACTGAGACCTGAAGATCTCATCACAATATGGGGCAATCCTTGAGTTCTGGGCCTGTCCGTGATAAAAGTGGGAAATTTGGTCACCCATGTTAAGAAGCTTGAGAAATGGCATACTTCATGGACTTCATGGAGAATTATAGAAATATTTTGCTTAATTCATGTATGTCCCTAACATCCGTCAGAAGTAGTTGTACCTAGGTCACAAAAACCTAGGTATTTTGTAGTTTCATCTAGAAAAACCTAGGAAACTCAGAATCCAACTTATTTTCTCGAAGTTCAAGAGGGAAATAAGGAAGTCAGTGTCCTAGATTATTTTACTTTATTCCTCAGTAGTTTTTTCTTGTAGAATGTTCTTAATTGAGATCCAAAATATAATCCTAGCTGACTTGTCAGATTATTTTCTGTATGGAACTATAAATACATAAAAAAGGTTTTACTGTTCTAAAGACTGCTGGTTTCAGCCTATGTTGCTCCAGAGTAAGATGGTAAAAGCTTCTTGCATGGATAATCATAGTTTAATTGGTCTGATTTTGTGTTTGTTTAACAACTTGATAAAGAGCAGTAAAATGAGTCATTGAAAAGTATTTACTATGCAGGATGAGTCCAACACCTGAAGGACAAACTTCTGCCAAATCAGGAAGCCAATCCACCACTGCTCTTGCTCCTTTTGGAATCAGGGTAGGTATAAAACACAATCACTTATATAAAACACAATCACCAATATATGACAAAGAAGATACTCAGATTTGATACACTTTTTTTTTGCTGAGAAAATCAGGTTCACATTATAGATCCATTGCTATTTCTGTAGCTGTAAAATTGTCTGTGTCCTACAGAGAAATGTTATTCTCTTTACCTGGCCCTCTGCAGTTTGTGTTTCAAAGCTGAAATCTAGGGCATTCATTATTGACTGTTCAATTGGTGTATTCTTTTTGGTTCACCTCATACACTGCTCTCAAATTCATCTGAAAATGTGAAATAGCCTGTTGAATTTTCCCCTTGATGATACCACAATAGATGTGAAAGAATAGCCTTCAGCATAAGGCTTCCTAAGTGTTAACAGATCATGAAAATTGGCAACAACTGTTGTGCCGAGTATCATAACCTGCAAGAGGAGGGCCAGCAATTCCACAGTGATGAGAAGAGAGTGCTTGGT
Source organism: Melanocharis versteri (assembly GCA_013397845.1). Classification (NCBI taxonomy): domain Eukaryota; kingdom Metazoa; phylum Chordata; class Aves; order Passeriformes; family Melanocharitidae; genus Melanocharis; species Melanocharis versteri. The sequence continues at coordinate 968,314 of VZTG01002916.1, read as the reverse complement.
GTTTGAGCTGTGGTCACATTTGCCTTTCAAGTAATTTGGGCCTCCATGCCACACTTTTCAGGAGAAGAAAGCTAATGCAGCTGCCTTTGTTAATCAGTCAGTATGACCCAGGCCCTCGGGGAGGCAGGCAAAGGCAGATACGTACTGAGACACACAATCCTTGCTGATTAACAGTGAAAGCTGGTAAAGTTACTCTCTAAGCCTGTCTGGCCCATCAGCTGCAGAAATGTAATTTAGATGATTATCTACATGCCCATTAAACCTTGTGACCCATCACTAGTCTGTTTGAAGTTTGCCTGCTTAAACTCGCTAATAGGAAGAATAGAAGGATTAACTCAGAGGTCATGAAATAAGAGAGCAGCAAAGAAGATGACAAAAGAGCAGAGGAAAACTTCCTACTGCATGTATTTGGTAAGGAGAAAGAACTACAGTGCCATGATCATCTCAGCAGATACTGTTACTTTATGGAGCAAGCAAGCCATCTGGAATTCAGGCCATTTAATCCTTGTGTGTGTGTGTGTGTGCTCAACCTATTTTGTTTAGCTGCACAAATAAAATGAACTACCTGTGTGATAAATTTTGTCAAGTTAGGCACTTACTAAACATAATGCAACATAAAAGAGTGTGGAATGCTGGTGGACAATAAGTGTTTCTGATTTTGTTCAGGACTAGAGTGTGTAGATACAAACAAGGAAACAATTTAAATCAATCACATCAGAGTAGCTGCAGTCAGGTTAGCATCAAGTCCAGTCTTGTTGTCCAGTCTTGAACTTCCAGCCATTACAGATGTTTGTTAACTTAAGGATTATGAATGAAAATCTTACCTAGTGATCTATTTTTATTTGTTCAAATTGAAATAAATGTAAACATTTATAATAATCTGCGTAAATTATTTGCAGGATGTTGCAATGAAAATGACGACCAGTTAAAACTTAATTCAGAGAGAAAAAGTGAGATACGTTGCAGAAAACAGAATGGAATACATGAGCACCTCAGTAAGGGTGTCCTAGGGTCTGACTAGTTGCTGGAAGAAAATGAGCTCGAACTTTAAGTGGAGTCTTGAAGGTCATCTACCTACTTTTACATATGCTACCACTCTTGAAATGAGTCCTTGCCCTTTTACTAAAAACAGTCAACCTATTTGCTGAGAAACATTGATTAGGAGCATATTTCACTGTATTTCAAAGAATACAAAACCATTCCTCTCATGCTATGTCTGGATCCCTAGGTTTTGCAATATTAGATCTCTCTATAAAGAATTATTTAAGTCTATTTTGAAATATTTTTGGTATATTTATGTATTTATTTATATTTTTGTTCATATAGTTATGATTAAACATAGTTCTGTTTCTCATTTAATTGTGTTGAATCAAGCATATTTTCCAGTTATCTCAGACTGTCCATTTACATGTACAGCTCTGTATGAAACACAGCAATATGCTACTGGCAGTATTCAGTGCTGTAGCAATTCATTTTAGAACCTGAGACTTTCCCCCCCGTGTTTTTAGTATTTTTGTGACTGATACTGCAAACTTAGATACCTGGTGCTTTGAAGCTAATGCCTGTACTTTGTAATAAAATGCATAAATTTTAAAATTCCACTTTAAGCATCACCTGAAGATGCCTTGCACATTAATCTGGTTACAAATTTTCCAAATTTGTGTCAACCACAGTTGGATCTTCAGTGTAAAACTGTCAGTCTTCATGTGTTGGCCACATTGGCAGTGGTTCTCACCTTGAAAAATATAAAAGTTTCAGGAGGGAAGCAAACTTCTGTTGCTGATCGTAAGTCTTCCATTGAGTGGCATGTACTCAGCTGTTTGCAACCAGACTGCTTCAGAGGACAGAAGTTATTCATAAATCTCATTCCATTGGTGTTGTCTGAAAAATAAAGTAGATGCCAATATCTGCTGGAAAGCCTTGTAGAAAACAGATCAAAGGCTTCTGTAGTTTATTTAAGAAGGAGCAGTTGTGAGTGGCTTAATGTCTGAGCATGGCATGAAAAGTGAAACAGCCATGACAATGAGCCACCATATGCAGAAGTCCTCTGGACTTCAGTAAAGAATTTGAGTACTATGTGGTACAGGTGGACTGTTGTCTCAGCCTGTCATTCTGTTATTCCTTTGTCTCTAAGGAAGGCATTGCCTCCTCTGTCTAACCCCATTAAAAAGGGGAGTATTTCTTCTGAAAGTCATTGCAGAATAGAGCCACCTTCACTTACACAGCGTCATGCCTGCCAAAGAGATGCTGTCTTCTCTAGGGCATTTGGTTTAAAGGTCTGTGATTATGTGTAATCCACTTAACCTGTGGCCAGTGTTCTGGCCAGCATTTTTACTTTAATGGCATGAAGCTGTGTCGGACAAGATTTGGTCTAGATATTAGGAAAAGGTTTTACATCTAGAGGGTGGTTGGGCACTGAACAGGCTCTCCAGGGAAGTGATCACAGCACCAGCCTGACAGAGTTCAAGTGTTTGGACAATGCTCTCAGGCACATGGTGTGGCTCTTGGGGCTGTCCTGTGTTGGGCCAGCAGCTGAACTCGATGACCCTTTTGTGTCTCTTCCAACTCTGGACATTCTATGAATCTATGATTTGAGAGTTTCTGAATGAAACCTGTATCTCTATTTCAGGTGAGAGAAACTGTCTTATTTTTCAGTAGAATTGTCAGTTTTATTTATCTCTGCTCCTCATATGTCTTTGTGGTGGGTTGACCCAGGCTTCAGCCAGGCCCACCAAAGCCACTCTATCACTCCCCTCCTCAATTTGGCAGGGGAGGAAAATATATAATGAAAGGCTTGTGGGTCAAGATAAGGTCAGGGAGAGGTCACTCACTGATAACTGTCACAATCAAAATCAGAGTAGGATAATGAGAAGTAAAACAAGCCTTAAAAGCACATTTCTTCCCACCCTTCCCTCCTTCCCTGGGCTTAACTGTGTTCTTGTTTCTCTACCTCCTCCCCATCAGTGGTGCAGGGAAGTGGGGAATGGGTGCTACGGCCAGTTCATCACACATTGTTCCTGCTGCTACTTCCTCTTTGGGGAGAGGCATCCTTACTGCTGCTCCCACAGGAGACAGTCTCCAGTGTGAGTCCTTCCCCAGACTGCAGCTTTTCATGAACTGCTCTGGCATGTGTCCCTTTCCCCAGGGTGCAGTCCTTCCAGAACAGACTGCTCCACTGTGGGTCCCCTATGGAATCACAAGTCCTGGTGACAAGCCTACTCCAGCATGGACTCCTCCCTCCACAGGTTCTCAGGTTCCTGCCAGGAGCCTGCTCCAGTGCAGGCTTCCCATGGGGTCACAGCCTCCTCTCAAGCATCCACCTCCTCCAGCGTGGGGTTCCTCCGCGGGCTGTGTATGGGTCTCTCTTCCACCGTGGACCTCCATAGTCTGCAGGGGCACAGCCTGTCACACCATGGTCTGCACCATGTTTTGTGTGGGAATCTCTGCTATAGCACCTGCAGCACCTCCTCTCCCTCCTTCTCCACTGACTTTGGTGTCTGCACAGTTGTTCATCTCACATATTCTCACTCCACTCTTCTCTGGTCACTATTACTTCTGCACAATAAATATTTTATATTCTTCTTTACTCTATTATCCCAGAGGCACTACCACCATCTCTGATTGGTTCAATCTTGACCAGTGGCTGGTCCGTCTTGGATCTGGCTGGCATTGCCTCTGTTGGATGTGGAGGAACCTTCTGGCAGCTTCTCACAGAAACCACCCCTATAGCTCCCCCCAGTACTAAAAGCTTGCCATGCAAACCCATTACCATCCTGTAGGATGCCTTGATTTATAAAATACCTTGGGACAGCTGCAACATCTTCAGTTCAGGCCACTAATAGATTGTAATAAAAATAGTGTCTATGCTTTCCTATGGAATCTTTGCTCCTGTGTTTTAGGGATTTCCACGATTTTCTTCTTCCTTCAGACATTCCCTGTGTGGCTATGTTTTCTTCATTGATGGCACATACAACAGCAAAAAAAGCCCCAAAAAACCAAAAGCGTAGAGGAACCTGAAAAGGCTTAAAAATTTAAATAAATTATTATCCTGACACCTCAAGGTGGTCCCTACCCCTTAGTCAGCTTTCTCTTTATTGACCTCAATGGAATACAAAGGCACAAGCCTTTTCCTGGCCATACCAGGCTCTGCTGAGAGAAGGGCTGAGGAATGCTTTCAGTCACTCTGATCTCTTAGTCTGAGTTCCTCCAAGGAAAGGAAAAGCTTCAGCAGGGAAATTCTCAACTGCTGCATCTTTAGCAATGAAATCACTTTAGAAAAGGATCAAGGAACCTACTAGGAACTGCCACGTGGAAAGGATACGAAGAGAAAGGGAGCAGGTATCAATTGCTTCAATATTCTTATCACATCAGAAGCGTGGTATCACATCTTCCTTCAAGTAGCTGATCCCAGAGAGACTGAGACTGCACGTACCTACCAGTTGTGAGTGCTCGGTATGTTGAAAATAATTTTTTTACACCTCAATGCATCCAAGTGGCCCTAGATACCTGTGTTTCGGTACCTGTACCAAACTCTGAATACCCTGAATGTTGCTGGCTGGTCACCTGATAGGGTAAAGTGATTTCCATGACCTCTTGTCTCTATATGAATTTTTTTCTATGAAGTATGTTGTCACAACTCAAAAACTGTACTGATACTCCTAATAACTGTCCCCATTGTGCTATACGTTTCCTAATCCAACAGCCTAGTGTTTTTCATACTGTTGAGCTACAGATATAAATCAAAAAAAGATATTGGAAAGAAACTTCTTGAGAGATTGTCTTCTTTTAATCAAAACTAAAACATTCCTAAGTAACTTATTGTGCAATATGCCATAATATCTTTTTCAAGAGACGAAATGCTTGACAGAAAAGTTGCACAATTTTAATTTAGTGGTACTTTTGGGGGGCTTTTTTAAAGTAGATGTTTAACACTTAAGAATTTTATTGTGAGAGAGTGTGAATATGCTGGAAATTGGTTATGATAGTAACAAAAATCTCTAAGAGCTGGCAAATAAATTCTAGACAAAAGGGAGCACTAATAGAATACAGGAACTAAACAACAGTATGGTAACAGCAAAAGACAGAAAATACTTCAGGGATCTCTAATCCCCATGCCTTGATGAGGTTTCAGGGGGAAAACATTAAGATCTAGCACATTTTTCTGCAAAGTGGTATGCACACTTAACTTCCCCCACTGGACATTTCCACTGAAGATAGTGGGATAACTTGTTCTGAATAATACCATATGTCTCCATCTTTCCAGGCCTGAAGTCTTAAGCTATATTTATTAGGTCTGGGATGTGTATACTTGTATCCATGTTCACATTTGTCCAGGACAGTCATTATTTATTTATTCCTAAAACAGAAACTTATTTGTAGTATCTATCAATGCTCCTGAATTTTGTCTTCTAAGTCTTTTTTCTCTTTTGCATGATGACATGCTCTGATATCTATGAAAAATGACTCTGTTGTTTGTTAGATATGAAAAAATAAATGCTCTGTTTAATTTTTTTTGTGAATTATCACATTATTAATTCCGAGAAGCATATTCATTGATTACGCAGAGTCGATAAGTATCAAGAATTTTCTTACACATATGGGGCCTGGATACTGTCTTCTGGACTAGTTTTGCAGTGGGATTTCCTGAAGTCTTTACAAATTGGTGGAGCGTAATTTGCTAGAATAATCAGAACTAAGAAAGAATATAGCCTCTTATTCCTTCTTTCTGTCTGTATTCCTGTCTGCGTGTCCATCAGTAACATTTGGTTGTTTTGTTTAGCCATCTTTGTGGAAAAATATCAGTTAGGTCCACCATCAGTGTCCCTTCCAAAATGGAAAACTGTGTAAATGAAAAATGCTAGTCTTCCTTGGCTGATCACGTAATGGAGTTTGATCAAATTTTGGGGGGAAAACAGGTCACAGACATGCAATTTTGCAAATCCTCAAGTGGATTTAGAATTTGTGTCTCAATTCCCATTGGGCCAGAGCCTTGGTAAGTAGGGGAAGTAAGCAAAGGAGAGGGAGAAAATTTAATTTTATGTTTTATGTTGGACTGACTGATCCTTTATCTTGTGAGCATCATACTTGGGTAACTCTTCAGACGTCAAGTTGTAATCTTTTCCACTCATTTATGAACAGAGTAACAAAGTACTCAACTGGCTATATGTACCTTGCATGTACCTTTAAAATTTCTCCACAAAAACATTTTATCAGCGGTATTAAATCAAATGCTTTCAAGTATTCTGTAGCTGGTTTACTAAAGACTAAAAAACTATAAACAATGAAAGCTTTACCTGATCGAGTGATAATTGAAACATTTTTTTTTCTTTTTAATAGTAAAATGCACTGAAGTATTACACAATGCACATTATGTGTTTTGCCAAATATGATTATATGTTCTTCCTTTCCTAAATTCATTGGTAAACACAGAACTTTCATTTGTCAGAAATCTGCAAGATACTAATGTTTACTGTCAAATCAACCACTCCTCTTACTGTTTCTTTATGTTTGCAATTAAATACTTAAAGTTTTCCCTTTGCCAAATCTTTGTATTCTTTTCACTGAAAGAGTTGACAAGTCTAACCTAGGAGTAAACACAACAGCTGGAATCTTCTAGCTGATTGTGCAATGAGAGCAGAGGCCAAACTGAGGTCTTCTCAAAGATCTGGACATCCCACAATAGAGTATGAGAAAAAAAAAAATGCAACAAGAATTCTGTATTTGTACTTGATCTTAGGAAAACATCGAAAACGTGTAGATGCATCATGCAGGACTGTGTGTTTTTAACCTTCACATTAAAATCTTCGGATATTCTTGAAACAGTGTGGAACAATTTAGAGGAGTTGTTTTGGTTTGTCAGGGGTTCTTTTTAAGCTAAAATTCAAATCTTGTGGCTGAAAACTTGAAATCTAAATGAAAGTTGTGGACAGGGCCAGTCATGAGCAGAGTCCCTTCCTGTGGCTGTACAAGACAAGGCTCTGCAGTATGCATATTGTATACCACTACAAAAATGGCAGGAGCACATGACTAAAGAATTTATTTTTGTTTTAGTAACCCTGAGATCAGAATAATATAGATGGGTTACAGTGACCAAAGTACTACAGTTATCTCTACCAGCAGTAAATCCACTGAGCAGAACAGCCGGGTAAGAACAGGATCTATAGCGGCAGCTCTCAGTCCCTGGCAGGTACACTTACCCTGGTATTTCATTTCTGGTATTCGAAGTTTCTTGTCTGTGATAACCTCTGCCACTGCCACTCCCTATTCAGTTGTGTATTCAGTCTTCCACTGTAGTATCTTGACTGCAACAGAGGGTTGGAGAAACTAAGACTTGTGTTTAGAGCAAAAGTAGCAAAATAAAATTAATACCAGTAAGGTTATGGTACTTTGTTTCTCCTGTATTAAATTTTATAGATCTTAAATTTTCCTCTTTCTTTCTCCCTCCCTTTTCCCTTTCAACTTTCTCACTTTTCTTGTTTCCTTTGAGAATTCTGCTGAGCCTGTATATAGATTGAGGAGAATGAGATTAAAATTTGCTCTGCACAAGCCGATGCTCCCAGTCACCCACCTTCCCTTAGGAATGAAGTATAACATTTGTCAGCTCAGTCACTGTGAAAGTTCACACACAGGTTCCACTCTCACAAACCTTCCAGTTCCCCAGCTGTAAGAGGAAAGAAGATGTCAGGAAAATTTTCAAACTTGAAAATAGATTGGATATTTGTCTGCAATAATCCAAGCAGATTGGATTGCAGTCCGAGAAGAATTGGAAGATGAGTACAAAAGACTGTAAGGTCACCTAGGACAGGTGGTGAAACCCAGAATACAGTGACCCCCTGCAATGATGACCTTTTTCCCCTGTTATGAACAGGGTTAAGCCCTCTTAAATATTGCACCAAATTACTGAGCACTTTAGAGGCTGTTGGTGGACAGGACTTTGAGATGCAGGATGTTAGGACATGGTCTGTGAATCCTTGGCTGAGCAGATACATTAGCTTTCCAGTTTTCTGGATGGTGTAAAAAATACTCACAGGGAGCCCCTCTGTTTCCTTTTACCTGAGCCCAGGGAAGGCTTCTCCACAGTTTGTTTGGCCAGATGCTAAGGCTCAGGCCCACTATCTCCTGACAGAGAAAGTGCACTGTAAGCTTTTATAAATCGGCAATTCCCAGTATTGCCAGATGGAGAGCAGCTAGTGTGATAAGCAATGCTACCTGGCAAAAAAGGCAAAAAACCTTTAAGAAGAAAAGACATCCCTATTAAAGGCATCAGATAAACAGCAAAAAAAACATTGTAGACTACAGTGGGAGAAACTTGCATTATGTCTCACTATTAGAAGTTCTTAACTTGCAGTAGTAAGGATAAAATGGCACCTTTTTTTTTTTTAAGGAATTTTTGCCAAGGTATGAGAATGAGCCTGGCTCACAGAACCCCAACCATCTTTAGTTCTGCTTTGAAAAGCACACTTTTGCACATACTGATTTCAATTGTGCACACAGCTTTGGCCACACATTTCAAGATTTGGACACTGACTAGGATGCATTTTCAAAACTAATAATAAATATTCAGAAGTCTTTTAAAATATGTGTGATGACTAACACATATTCAAAACAACCCGAAAGAAGTTCAGACTGTGAGACACAGGGTCTTGAAATGTCCAGCAGAGAATTCAACATTGACTGCATGAAATTTTTCTGTGTAAAAGAAGGGAAAGATTATTCTCTTTGTTTTACTTGTATTCACGCATTTCTTTTCAGATATATTGCCTACTTTATGCTGACATTATGAAGCAGTTTACTGTAATCCATAATAAACTTAGATTTTTTTTTCTTAAGCTGTTCTATATTTTTTGCATTTTATTGTTGCAGATGAGGACTGAGCTTGCATTCAGCTGTTGCTGTGCCAGCCTGGCGTAACCCCACCAAAGCAACTGAAGCTTTGTAACTGAGTACAGACTGTAGGTTTGTACATTTTGCAAAGCATCTGGAAACTTTGGTGGATCAGTGCCAAACCCATAACTCATTGTTATTGCTTTCATTATGTGATGATTTTATGACATATAATATTCCATTTTCTTAACAGCAGTCTTTTGAATGGGAATGTCTGGGCACTGATACATTTCTGTCCCTAACCTTTGTTCATTGCCAGCTTGGGTAAGGGTGTTTTATTGGAGACCGGGTAAAATGTATTTGTTTGAATCTAGTGCTTGAATATGACAAACTTTTAGCACCTTGCATAAACAGTTTAGGCATCTGAGTCAGCTTCCAAGACAAGACTGAGGGCATCATAATGCATCTGATCTTAAATCAAAAAATAACATGAAGGACTGAACCATTCATCCACTGTCTGGAAGACTGATATAGTCTCCTTAGTAATATAATTTTCATGGGAACATCAGAGTTCCCATTTGAAATGAGCACATCAGAAAAATGGAATTAAACAAGTTGAATTACTTTTTTTATACCTCTGGCTGTCTTTAGGGGTATAAACAAACTTAACAGATATTTGCTGCTTTGAGTATTTGCAGTGTTAACCCTAGGTCTGAGACAGGATCATTTTCTTTCATTTGACAGGCGGGGTTTTTGTACCTAGGGTTTCAGAAATCACCGAATTTCACATTTGAATTATTGCGTATAACTAAACATTCTATTTTAAAGAATGGGCTAAAGCATAATAGTGGTTCAATAGAAGGCATGAAATACTTTTGTTATCTCCTGGCAAGTTCTACAATAAAATGTGAATAATTCCTTTGGAAATTAGTTGATGCATGTGTTAATTAGGTTCAGAAATACTGATTCATTGTCTGTTCAGGCTTTCAGTTTTTCTGCCCCTACTTTGATTATCAGATGTCCAAAGAAGCTTCCTTTGAAGGCTGGTTCAGCATATTGGAATGGAAGCAATTTGGTGACTTTTCCCTAAAACTAACTTTCAACCCAGAACGTCCTTCTGCTTCCTCCAGTCTTACCCCAAAATAAAAAAGAATGTAGCTCCTAGTTTCTTTTTCTTCTGCCTCCAACTCGGTTGTGTCCTATCTTCCTCATTCTTTGTCCTGTTGTTCTCAATCTGCTCCAGGTTCTTCTGTCTATATAACAAAATAAGTAGATTATTCCTCAGAAAGCTCTTTTCTCTGATGGGAGAGAATAATTTGCTTCCTGGCCAATAGTTTCATTGGTGATATGTCATTAGTGAGGTGAAGTTCAGATGGATGCAAGATGAGTACTGCTGTGTCCTCCTCCTGTCTGGCTTTGTCCTTCATAAGAAGTGTGACACCACCTTAAGTAATTGTCCTGCTGATGGTCTTAATGGTTCCTTCTGATTCATATTCCAATGATCATCCTGGATCAAAATATCTGACTAGTCAGTTTTCAGAGAAGCTTTCTGTTACTGGTTTATGGAATTCTCCATGGTTCCAAATCAGTATAGTTGTCCTAAGGCAACTGTTTCTGCAGTTTGATCTCTTATATAGCTCGATGATGGATTGATGTACAAAAAGATGGTTCTCTGTCACCTTAAATACCGTGCAAACCTAATTTTCCAGTCAAGAAAAAAATACACTCATTTGGGATTTTATCCAAGACAAAAGATTTGCACCTGGAAGGTTGTGTTTTGGTCCCCACTACACAAAAAAGGACATAGATAGGCTGGAGAGCATCCAGCATAAAGATGATCAAAGGACTGGGAAGCCTGTCAGATGGGGAAAGGCTGAGACTGCTGGCTTTGCTCAATCTTGAGAAAAGAAGACTTAGGGGAGACTTTAGCACCATGTTCCACTATTTAAATGGTGGCTACAAAGAAGATGGAGACTCCCTTTTTACAAGGAGTTACATGGAAAAGATGAGGGGTAAAGATATAAGTTACTCTGGGGGAGATTCCAGCTGGACACAGAAGGAATATTTTTCACAATGAGGTCAGCCATTGAAACAAACTGCAAAGAGGAGTGGTGGATTACCCAACGTTGAACACCTGAGATTCAGTGTACAGGGTGCTGGGTCGTTTTGTCTGGACTGTGCTTTTGACAGAGAAGTTGGACCAGATGATTCTTGAGGTCCCTTCCAACCTGGTATCTATGTTTTTATGGTTCTATGACAATTCAGATTGAGACCCCAAGAAAGATCAGACAAAACTGGATTGAGAAAGTTCATTCCAAAATAGGTTATAACCTTTGACTGGGACATCTTCGGCTAGAGGTGTGTTAACCAGCTGGCGGGATGCGCCAGGTCTCTGCTGTATTGCTTTCAGTTGCTGCTAGTCAGCTGTTTGGTACTGCTTCCTCAGCAAACATGCAGTCACTTCTTGTAGAAATTCTCCTACAGTGTTTCAAAATAAAATTAACCAGGTTTGCTAGACTGCAGTATGGGGAAGTTGAAATACTGTGGAGCTCTCAATAAATGAGTTATCACATTTCTGCCTGCTTTGAGCCTCCTAAAGTCTGTTTCAACCTAAATTATTCTAGGAGTCTGAGACTGTAGAGTCCATGAAAATTACTTGAGTGTGAAGACTGTTGAGAATGCCTCTGCTCCATGGATTACTTCACAGTAATAGTAACTCCATCCCATAATATATCTTTTCTGTAATTCCTGTGCACAGGAATCAGAGGTGAGCTTTTCTCACCTCCTTTGTATATGTGTCCCAAGAAGGAAAACGGGGAGTATTTCCACAGCATCTAGCAAAATTTCGCCTATCTTTGAGGGTCTGAGTCGACTGCAGCCCTTCCAATTTGCTAAATCCCACAAATAAGACTGTGTCCCTGCCAGCTGGCAATCAGATGTACAAGTGGATAGAACTCATTAGCAGGGACTGGTTGTATTTGGAGATGGGACTTGCTGTGTACATATCCCACACATAGCTGCAACTAGATTCCAACCTCTGGACCTTTGGCAATGTAAGGCAGGAGCATCGTCTGCCAAGTCAGACTGCAACTCCCCACTCAGCAAGTTAGAAGCTGTGCCAAAATTGCCTTACTGTGAAGCCAAGTATGATACAAGTTATGTCCTAGTGCTCTCACACAAGTTAGTTCACCTGAGAAAGGGGAACACATTCACTAACATTGTTTTTCTACACAGTCATATTTACAGTTTTTCAGGCCACTGTTTATTTTCATCACATTCAAATAAAAAAAACCCTGATCTTGTTTCTCTAGTATTACTCAGACATTTTGAAGGAGAAAGTTGATTAAGCTCCAAAGGATGCGAGGTACTCCTACATATCACATTTAATCAAAAATTCCACTCAGAAGAATTTGTCTCTTGATCATATTCACATAAAAATAACTGGGGTTAGTAATCAGTATCTTAGAAGAATTTATATTTTAATAGTTTTAATTGAAATGAGCATAAATAACCTGGAGTTTTCTGTTAGTAGGTCTTTTGGTTAAATATCCTTTTTGGTTTAGAATTCTGGATTCACTTCTTTTCTGAATCTTTCTTGTGCTTGAAAGAAGACTCATTCATGCCAGAGTCTCTTCTGTATTGCACTGTTTTAAATTAACTTTATAGCTGCAAATCTCTAGAGAATTGCTTTTTGTCCTGTGAATTAATTCCTTTCTACTAATCATTAGTTAAAGATTCATCTATGAAACAAGGGAAGGTCCCATAAAGAAGAAATAATAGATGTGAAACAGATATTTGGCAAAGAACATTACCGCTCATTCCTTTTGCAAATTGCTTTTTCTTAGCATTTCATGAGTGATAGATTATGTGACTTCTCGCAGACTTTTTAGCTATGTTGTAGAATGCCCTTTACTGGAAGACTTTACGTGAGATTAGTAAAACTGCTGGTACACTTGATCTTGCCTCAGTATGGGAGGATGAACTAAATGACCCTGTGGATTTCTTTGCTCATGGGTTTCTATCCTGCTTTGTGTGTCCAGGATTCTCACAACTCAGATTTTTTTGTAAAAAGCTGTGCTATGCTACATTTAGTTAATCTAAACTGGAAATAAAGTAGAACTGCTAATGATTTTATCCATTTCTATTTCTCATATCTGAGCTTAAGAACTTCTTTTTCCCTTCAGTTTTAAAGAAGTGAAACAAAGGAAGTATAATTTAGAGACTTTTTAATGCAGAAATCTTTCTCACAAATGCTTTGCTCTGTAAATTAAAGGTCAAGAGGGTTTCAAACCAGGATGTTCCTTGCCAACAGTGCAATTTAGGAAGCAATTATTTGTAGCTAATACGGTTTGGGACAGATGCCATCATTCGAACAATCAGACTTTTCCCTTGTTTTTGACCCAGTAAACATTCTGTTATGAAGCTATGTAGCCATACATATGGACATTAGGGAAATGAAGGAAGGGTTTGAGAAAGGAAATCTCTGAATTGAAGGCAAACTCATGATACAGATTTCAACTCAAATTGAAGCTAGGATTGAGAATAAAGACTTCATTTATGATTGCTGAAGACTTATGAGGTTGTTGGAGGTCAACAGAACTGTGGTGTTATGATTTACATAAAAGTATAAAAGCAAAGCAATTACTTTAATCCATTGTTCAAAGCAAGCTATTATGTCTACCTAGCACAAATTAATAAACTGTGATGTAGTAGAAAACAAAGACATTTTGAGACATATTTTACTTGCTAGCTATCTCCAACTATATATTGCTGTTCTAATGCTTCTCCAGAAATTCAGCCTAATCACTAACAATTGAATTTTCCAGAAATTTTTTTCTAAATATTGGCTTCATAAAACCAAATTGAAAAGGTAGACAAAATTGTTTTGTTTGAAATGTGGTTTTTTATCTGAAGAAAGCTGCTTTGCACAATTATGAGAAGCAATATATGGTCACAAGAGGTAAAATTCTAAGATAATTTCATTTTTGCAGCATAGTCATAGGAAACTTTTAAGATTTTTTTCTGCATTTCTGGTCAATTGCGCACAATGAAGAAAAATTATTAATATTTTTCCTGTTTTTTCCTCTGATATTGGTGGTAATTCCAACTGAAAGGAAGATGCATTTGCTAAACAAACCATGTTTTAGCCACACTGTTCCTATTGTATCTCCTGTTAGAGTCCTGTGGAATGGCCAGTGTCCAAGAACACCAAAAGACATAAAACATCTGTTCCAACATAAATATGGAAAACTACTTTAGGAGACATTTGTGTCTATTAGCATCAGCTGTGTTATATTTGTTAGACTTATACTAAGTTCTAGTGTTCTGAATAAAGCCAGAGTATCTAAAACCCTGTTCTTTTAAAAGAGCAGAACAGAAATAGGACAGAAATGAAATGGTAAAAAAAACCAGCTGCAAAAAAAAGACCTGTGGTCACATGTAAATACTGAAATAATGTTGGGTTTTTTTAATTTTAATGATGCTACACACAGATACCAGAAGAGCTGGACATGTGTTGTCAAAAAGTATAATGATTTATTAGCTTCAGGATCTATCTGGGTGTTCCTGAAAACAAAATTTGGACTGTGATTGCATACACATCATTAAGCAGGAGTATGTTAGGCTGCCTTTTTTGCTCTTATAACACTGTAATAGAGATTTGACCTAAACACACTCCACTCTCTTGATGCTTTAATCCACTGAAGGAAGGCTCAAGGCTCCCATATTTTCAATAAGTAAAAGAACAAACAGTCTCAATTACTGAGGTTATGCTTAGTCTATCCAACAAAAATGCTGACTTTACAAAAATTAACATGTGCCATATTTTAAGCCTAGATAAGACTTCAGAAATAGCCAGGGAAATCTAAAATGTCAACTCCATCCCCCTGTGTGGGAAGATTCTGCTGGATAATGCTGTGGAAGGCAAAAATAGCTGTAGGCTTTATTGTGCAAGTTTGGTGTTTGGTCCAGGTAGGTGAAATCGTGATGTCCTTAGCCAAGGGACATTTTCAGTGATCTCTTCCAGGCACAAACCCAGAAAACCAGAGTCGATACATCATCCACACCTTCTTTATTAATTCTTTCCACTGGGGATTATTTTAGGAAAGAAAGTCTTTATTCCCTGTTGTTTGACAGAGTTTGGATGCCTGACTGGCCAAATTAAGATGAGGCATTGTAGACCAGGCTCTGTCTGAAAGGTTAATCAATAAAAACAGAGGCCTCTGATAGAAAAAGTACTGTTTCAGAAAAAGAAAATGGAGTATTGTAGTTGTTTCATTCTACTTCAATATTTCTCTCTTTTGAGGCTGTTTTCAGCAAAGAGCAGATGGAAAACTGAGTTGTGGATCAAAGGTATACCACACTCTATAGGAATTTAATTTTTATGTTTTACAAGAAATTAAACTAATAATCATAAGCTTTAGACAGAAGCATGGAAAAATGTGTAAATCTGCCGAAAAAGAAATGTGAAAGTGTATTGTCTCATCAAAATTCATTTTATTGTTCCCTCTGAAAGCAAGATATTGAAAATAGCTTAGCTTCAAAGCTCTGTTTTTCATTATTGTGGCTTATTGCCCACTATTAGCTGTTTCCAAAGCCCATTCGAAGTTCTTGTGTTCTTTGACTGCTTCTCCTACAGACTGTGAAAGAAATTGCTGCCTATTGTGGACCGTTAAGTTTTATATTTGGTTTGCTATAGAAAAAAAGTATTAACAGTATCTTCTGCTGCCTGCTCTTCTTACAGTAGGAAAGATGGAGATGGATGTGTGGATTTCCTCTGTACTCTATAGCAGCCTTAAAACTTGTTTGTTTGATGATGAGTTGCCAGAGAACTGACATAGTACCTGAAGAGCTACCATGTGCGTTTCTGACAGCTGCTCTTGTAGCTGATAGTTTACATTGACCTTCTGTACCAAATATTTTGCTTGGTCTCTTGCTCTCTGCAAAAATGAAAATATGACAGTGGGATGGAAGGGAAAATCTTCTGTGACCCAAGTATTTTTTTGGTCTGTACACTGTGCATGGAATTCATCTTACCTGGCTTCTGTTTTCAATGATGTGACCTAGTTCTTTTGGATGCCTATAAACTGGGGTGACTTAGCAGGTTTAAGGCACAGTTCAGTTGATCTGTTTTGAATATCTATTCTACCTATGTCTGAGTGGCTTAGCTATAAAGTTGTAGTGTCTGTGTTTCAGCTCCTAATATTTGATCAGATGAAACCTATCTTCTTTAACTTCTATCCTGAGCAATCTGGATAAAATATGTTTGACTAAAACAAGTCATGCAAGAAAAGTTACACGAGTCTCATGTGCAGAGGATGTAGGGAATGTGGTACAAACTCCTCTAGCAGGATGTTGGTTATGTTCATTAGCACATGAAATTCATGTAGTTAAAACCTGATGTTGTAACTCTTAGTACCACTTTGTGACTACTGAATAGCTGATGATGGATATTCAGGGCTTGAAGACTTATGGGGTGATGAATAGTCTCTACACATGTACTTGAGCGGAGTGAAAGTATTTGATCTTAAGGGATTGGACCTGTCTTGGATCTGGCTCTTCACCCACCGAAAATTCCTAGAACTCTTCTATACTCAAATACAGGGTTGAGTCATAATAGAGGTAACATGATTTTGAAAAATCTTTATGAATAAAGGTTTGTTTTGGAAAAGGAAGTGAAAGAAGAGGAAATGGGGCAGGGGATGGGAAAGAAGACTGGTGGTGAAGGAAAATGAGCAGAGAAACCACTTTTCCCATAATAATTTTATTTGAAAGTATAATTTCATAACCTTTTTTTACTTTTTCTTTATATGGCTTGAGGTTTTACCCTTTATCCAGGGTTTTATCATCTGTTAGGAATTTAATGTATAATTTAAATAAATTATAGAAAAATAAACCCACTAGTGATAAGAATGAAGGCTCTGTCTCTATGAAATAAAAATTCAAAGTGTTCACTTCTCACCTTATAAAGTTATGAAGCTTTGCTCCAGTCACATAGTTTTGTGATTGTTCTCTACCTTTAGGTGTGAAAGTCATTATTAGTTGTCAAAAGCTCTTGAAATATAAAAGCTGACCTGTAAATATTATTATTTGCTCTTATTATTTTGCAACAGAATGATATGAACAGCATAGCAAATTAACATACAGTATAGAAGTTCAAAAATGCAGTTTTTTATTCTTTTGAATTTTTAAGTTCCAGCCTGTGAAAAAGGCTCCTTCAAAAGTCTCCCTTAATCCTAAATAACAACCTAGAAAGGAAGTGAGGACCATCTGGAAAAGTCTCTTTTGTGGGAGGAACGAAGAAATGTCTGGTCTCTAAGTCTTGGTGTAGATATCAAGATGAAAAGAGCACATCATATGCTTTATTTTGGATATTGTTTTGACCGTCTTACTGGCTGAGCAAATGCTGGACTTTAAGAAGCTTGGAAACTTAATTAATAGTAACAAGGACCTGGATCAAGTTCATTCCTCTTGACAGGAGCATTCTCTTTGCATCAGCTCTTCATGGGAGCATTTCTGTTAGGGAGATACTTACAGTAAGTTCCCACAGTGGCAGATGGGCACAATTCTGGTTCCTCCAGAAGGCTATTAATTTTGGTGCCTTCCAAATCTACTTCTGAAGCTACTGCTGTCCATTCTTTGACTCAAAATGGCTTCAGCTGTTGTGACATAACTTAATGAACCTCGTTAAGCTGGAATCAAAGAATCAACTCACATGCCAAGATATGAATGACAGAATACTCTTGGGTCAATAGCTTATCTCTGTCATAAAATGTAATAGTTAAAAAATTAAGACAACTTGGTATTTCATATTCATCCTAAATATGTCCAGATTAGCTTCAATTCCCTACGTCTCTAGTGTGTTTGAAGAGCAGCTGAACAAAATGGAGGTGTTTATCCCTGTTTAAATCTGAGCATCTCTCCCAGATGCCCAAGCTAGAGCATTAGTCCTTCAGAGGCCGCTCAGTCCACTCAATAAAGTGAATGGAGAAAAGCAATCCTTCAGGGAGTGAGGTGAAGAACCTAACAATGCCATCACAATATTACAGAAAACAGCTCTTCTTTAAGTCAATGTCAACCCTATCCTTCTCCTTCTCAAAGATCAGAGATAAGGATCACTTTTTAAACCAGAATTATAGTTTAGGTGGTAGTGGTAAAAAAGACATTCACTGACCTTGTACTCTGCCTTTCCATAATTTTTGCAAACTGTCTTGCAACGTCAGAAAAGATCTGTGAGTTTCCTGCGTACTGTCTGTGAGAAGGGACTCTTAAAATAAAGATACTCCAGAAAGAAGGCTCTGTGCCTGTAACACCAGTTCCTGTAGCCAGGAACTGAAGCAGTTGTTCCTATGAAGTGCTGAGTATTTTGTTCTCAACCCAGCAAAATACTAATATGAGTGCTCAACCTTAACCATGTGATCCTAAAGCAGGAAAATGTGAATGGGAAGCTATGTCCATTTCCCTAATGATGCAAACAGAAGCTGATATAAATGAATACATATTTTGAGCTTTGTATTGCTAAAAACATCTTGTGCTTATAAACCAGAACCGATAACCAGTGACTGATAACCAGTTAATTGTGAACTCCAAGTAAGTGCTGAATTACAGCTCCTTTTTCAGTTGAAGCTGCATAATCTAAGTAGGATCTAGAACAGTAGTAACAACAAATAGAGGACTTGACAATCTTTCGATCATTCAAATAAAACTTCATTGCAACAAGTATAGTGCAGCTGATTAAATTAGGAGCTCTATTTTCATCTCATAGAAAAAAAGATTTTTATTGTTTTGGGTTTGGGTTTTTTTAAATATATGAAACCTAAAGTGGAGCAGAATTCCCGGCCAGATGAATCCCTACTTTATAGTTAGCCACTTGTTATCCCATTGGAGGTTTTTTTTACTTAAACCACTAACTGAACTCACATCAATCAGTACATAAAGGATTTTAATTTGCATCTCCTACATCTCAGCATTTCTCATGATAATTATAGAATCATCGGACTGTTAAATTTGGAAAAAACCTCTAAGATTATCAAGTCCAGCCATCAACCTAGCATCACCACTGTGTTCACCAATAAACTGTGCCCTACAGTGCCATGTGCACACATTTCTTCAAACACTTCCAGAGTCGGTGACTCCATCACTTTCCTGGGCAGCCTCCTCCTATGTTTGACAACTCTTTCTGTGAAGAAATTTCTCCTAATACCTAACGAAAACCTCCCCTGGTGCAACTGGAGGCCATTTCCATTAGGCTCTTAGAGATTGCTGAGATGTTTTAGTTGTGTTTTCTGCTGGACTTAGTCTGTCCTATCAATCCCCAGGATATTTTCTAATCAGCTTTCCCTGACAAAACTAGAGGAATGCCCACTCCTAACTTGAAAGTCAGCCCTGTCAGGTCTCCGATGGGTGTGTGAATGACAAGCTGCCCCATAGGAAGCCCTCAGGGCACTTTTGGCCTGCAGCAGCTGCATTTGGAGGGAAGGCTGAGGGAGATGGTCTGTTTAAACCCAGAGTGCACAAGGTTTCCATGAGAGTTCATAGCAGCTTTCCTGTGCAAGAGGAGGTTGACAAGAGGGAGCCAGGCCCTTAATGGAAGAGGTTCACAGCAGAATAAAAGCTGATGGTCATGAATTGAAACAGGACAGTTTCTGGCTGGGGCATGGAAGGGAACATTTCTTTCTTTGTGACTCAGGCTGCACAGGGGTGCTGGGCAGGCTCGATTCTTGAAGGTCTTCAGGACCAGAATAGCAAAGCAATCTGAACAACCTGGTCCGGTGTAGTACCTGAGGCTGCATGGAGCAGGAGGTTAGAGATCTCCTGAGGTTCTTTCCAAGTGGAATGACTTTGTGACTCTGTAATTCGGTGAACTGTATGGAAGAAAATGCACATTTTTGAGGGATGTACAAATCTGATATAATCTTTGACTGTGGCAAATTGTTATGATGTGAAAGATTTAAAGCTATATATATTTGCTTATATTAATGATTAGGAATGCCTTTTCATTTTGAAATTCTATGATTTGACATTTGAAGTACATTATATAATTTATAAAATACGAAGAGTATTACAACTGTAACATATAAAACACAGATGAACATTCCACGGCCTCGAGGTAACCCATTTCTTGCTTTATAAGCCAAAAATACTTGTGGAAGTATCATAGTATTCCAGAGTGCTACACTGTGCAAACAGATCTCTGTTAGCTGACAGATGTGGAGCAAAAATATGTGGTTAGACAGCCCCTTAAACACTGAACATGTGGGTGTTGCAGGCAGCAAGTTATTCCAGCTAAAATCACAATAAAGCTATGATCAGCTTACTTCTACTCCATAATTTTTCCGACAGTGTATCATGATTTGACACAGTATTTTTTTCTATACCATTATATCTGTATGAGGAAAGCTTCAGATTAAGGACCTTGTACTTCAGAAAGGAAGGATAAGCAGACCTGAGGAGCTGCTCTGTTGTTAAAAAACATATGTATGAGTTGTATCTAGTAGGATGCAAATATGAGTATCCGGGGGACTTACACCTTGCTTTAGCTCCTGGCATTTTTGACATTCACTCTTAAGCATGGTGAATGAAACAACAGAAATTACTTTTGTAACTTACTGTATTTGCTGTGGAGAGGTACTTGTTAGTCTTGTGGACCTTTGAAATAATTGCACTCAACAGCTGACACTGAGGTCAATCAGAAGACAGGGGAAAAATGTCTTGGGAAATATCCAACTTCTTGTAAAAACTGGTTATTAGCAGCACACTGCCCGTGGACCACCAGCACCCATAAATAATGATAGCACAGCTTTTGTTTGGCTTTAATTCAGAACTTCACAGCTTCAGTCAATTACTGGAGGTGAGAAAGGCAGAATAGGACTGAGAGAGCTTTTTTTGCTTTACATTAAATGCCTTACAGCACATTCAAGTCTCATTTAATCATAGAGCCATTAAGGTAGGAATAGATCTCCAAGATCATCAAATCCAACCTTCATTTACATGAACCTTCACTTTTGTATTCTAATACAGTGAAGGGGTTTATGCTGTTTTACCAGGAGGAAGTGGGATCATCCCTAAGCCATAGAATTTGGCAATGTGAAGGCCATTTGGAGCCTCTGCATGTCTGAGATTTCATAGCTGCATTGAGGTCATTTGTTAGACCTGTGTACCTTTCCATTCTCCATTATGCTAGATGATGAAGTTCATCAGCCTAGAAGGAGCTTATTTAATCTCCACAATCACTGTGTGGTGTTCTGTTAAGATCAGTCTTTATATGGACATTTTGTAGTGCAAAATGGTAAGCTAGATTTTATCTACTACATGTTTTCTTTGAAGTTCGCTCTTTAATATGAAAATAGTAATGCAGTGCTTTCAGACAAGCAGCCAGCCTTGAGCTGTTTCCTCCTATGTTATTCTTTCAACAATGTAGGATAGTAGGTTTAATATTGCAAAATAGATGCATTTCAAAGTATTTCCAAATATTTTTTTTAGAAATTGAAAACAATTATTTAAGCAATTATATTCAATTGCCATAACACGGACCATCTAAACAGCTGTGTGTCCTAAGAAAACAATTTATTGATCATTTAGCCCGTATCCTTCTCTTTCACCTTTCACCTTTCCCTGTTCTGACCTTCTCTCAAGATTTCTTATTGTCTTTCTCATGTTGGTAATATGAAAAAAAATAATTGGAAAGAGACAAGAAGCTCTCAAATGTGAATACTTTTCTGTAAGTATCCTCCTCTGATTCAGTCATGCAGAACTGCCATTTTTATGAGAGAAAGGATTATTAACAGATTAGGGGGAGGATCAGCACAGCAAAATTACTCCACATCTGTGTAATCCCATAAAAAAAAAGACTGTAAAGTTTATATAGTATCTACTGTTGTCGGTTGATAAAAAGGCTGTAAAAAGGATGTGGAAGGAAGGAATTAAAATTAAGTAAAAGCATGATGACAACATCCTTGCACTAATACTTAATTTAACTTTTCTTAAATTACTATCATGTATCTAGTATAGATTACAGTATACAGTATATAATGGAACCTAATGTATGCTTTATCATAATACACTGTAATCTAATATTTGTTGGAATAGATCCTTTCCATTATCTCAGTCCTTTTGTCAGTAGTAAACCCTCTCAGTTTGATTCAAACTGGAAATATTTCAGTTTTCTGTAACAGCCTAGTCTGCTGCAAGGCCAGGGTCTCAATGTCCACAGTAGGTTTTTGCAGCTCTTTTCCACATGGAAGAGAGCTGGCACTGGAGACAATCTGGTCTGTGCGATTGATTCAAGACTTGTAGAGCTTTGTGTAGAGACTTTTTACTACTGGGAAGACAGTCTACATAAAATTCATGTTCAAGATAGCCAGTATATTACTGGAGAAGAGTAGGAAGATGAAAAATAGATGGTTAAAAACTGAGAGTATGGGCAGGTCGAGGGCGATGCATCAGCTAGGCTGTTCATCTGTCTAAGGCAAAAATAATGAAACAATAAGATAATATCCAATCCATTATTTTAGAGCTGCTCAGGGACCATTGCTTGTAATCAAAAAATGCTTTCAGTCAGAAAAACAATGTGAGTCATAATGTGTGAGGGTTTCCTACAGGATGTGAATGTATCCATGCCTACTGTGCTGAAGGAAAAACTTGTTCCACATCTCCAGAAACCTGAATTTACAGTAATTAATTTTGTTAGTGGACACAAGAAAGTTAAAAACTAAACACCTCACAGGCTGACTCAAAATACTTACAAAAGGTGGAGGAGTCGCTAGCTCTACAGAGAGTTATTTCTTTGAAGTGCTGAATCTTGGTGAGTGAGTTTCACCTGGGCTGGGAACATTGCCCAGATCCAAGTGTAGCCTCTGTACTTACAAGAAAAACAGTAGTTAACATGTTTCTGAAATTTCACTGGAAACAACCTGAGTCACTTTGATTCAATTATGTTTGTTGTGCTACACTGGCTGCATTATCTGCCTCCTCTTTTCTCCCCAGACCTGAAGTAAATCATAGAAATCTTCCACATGTCTTCCTGTAAGGGAGAGTGAATTTCTGTATGAAAGTATTTGTGTGGGTCGGGGGAAATTCAGTGTCCAATAAGATGTAATTAACTGCCTTGATACCTTGTTGAGGGAGCCTAAATTTTGATTTTTAAGGTTTTCTTGGTTTTTTTTTTTCTATTTCCACTATGTCCCATCCCTGTGCTAATGTGATCTCAATATTTATCAAAGCAAGACTTTAGCTCAGCATCACTTACCATGCCTTGTGCAATAGAATAAATATAGTCATTAAGCACATTATTCAGTTTTCAGAAGTAGTTGATTTTTTGAGGGAGGCATTGTTCAACTAGTGGCTGCTTGATTACTTTAACTGAATGAAAAGTACATGTAGTAAATTACTGAAGAAGGCTGTTGGAGAAAGCAGGGCAAATTCTAACTTCAGCCTGCTCATTTGGCACTAACTGCGTGCAATCTATTTCTGTCCATGTGTGAGAGCTACCTTCATGCAGTCTGCTGTTCAGTGAGCCAGCAAGCTGTAAGCCCGCATTTTCAGTCTGCTGTGCACCAGAAGGCAAGCCCTTAATCAGTATCTTTTGAAAGAGATCATGGTTAGTAAAAATCCATTGTATTCACTTCTGTGATTATAGCAGCCCGTGTGCTGCAAATTCACTAGAGTCAATTTTGACCCCTTATAGTTTAGAAAATAAATCACTCCATGGCTAGATTTTTAGGTGTTCTAGGAAAACAAACTTACCCTTCTTATTCCTGTCTCCCAGCTGTGTACATTAAATGAGTATCTGGGGATATGTGAAATTTAGTGCTGGTCATAGCTATTAGACATCAATGAAAATATTCTAACTCAAAGGCTCTTTTGAATGAAATATGTAATGATTTTCAAAGTCAAATCAGTCCTTCATTACGTCATTTTTTTATGGTAAGCCACAGTGCGGTATAAGGGAAGCATAAATGATAACCAGATTCTGTCTGGAAATGTATTTATCTTTTCTGTTTTGATACAGTCTCTGTTATGAGTGTTTTCCAAGAAAACTTAGTTGACTTCTTTCCTTGCAAGTAATTTTATTTTTATCAAAGCTTTTAGCTGAAGAGGAAGAGAGGAGAAAAAAATCCCATCACTTCTTAAATCTTCCCACTGTCTGGCTCTTTCAAACATAAAGTCATAGTCATCCTTTCTGCACTACCATGGTCTTATATAGCACAGTCTGAATATAAGAAGTTGCAGCTGGAGTTATGGATAGTGTTGAATGGAGACCTATTCATGCACTGCCCGTGTGTCCCAGACATTTGCACAGATACTTTCTCGAGTGTCATTTACATATTCTTAGTTTCAGCCCTCACATTTTGTTGTGTAGGCAACAATGCTCTAAACTTTACATCAGTGATAGGTTTTTCATGATGTATTTGCTGGTTACAGTTAGGAAGATTTGATTAAATGCTCTCTGTCTAAAAATATACTTTTTCAAGGTCTCTTGATTCACTTAAGCAAAGAGCCAAAAGTCCTAATAAGAGAAGGGTCTTATCTTTGGCCAGAAAAGTGTCAGAGATTGATTCTTTATCAGAGATGGGTCCTTTATCAAAGGTCACTTTAAAAACAGAGCCAAATACAGAAGGGTAAGGCAGCTGCTTGCAAGATTGCCAGGCACTATGACCTGCCTCCCACTGAGCTGCTGGGAAAGCTCAAGGTGTAGGGATCACCCCTGCCCAGAGTGGAGGCATTGCAATGAGCACACATCTATTTCAGGTGCCTCTTTTCTTCTTGTCACCTTTTGGATGAGAAGCAGTAGTGGATGAGATGGCCTTCCGCAGAAAAATGTGCCCAGGCTCAAGTGTGACCCGATGGCACTGCCTGGTGTCCGCCTGACTGTCTATGTAGTTGGGTGATATTTTTCAGTTCATGCTTGAGTAGACAAACCACTTTGAACACTCTCACCAGAGAGCAGTAGGTCCTTTCACCAGGGATAGTTTCCCGAAATGGAGGTTGTTTGGCTGTTGGGAATTAACTCAAATGACTCAAGGGTTCAACACGACTGCTCTGAGGATCTGACCCTGTGTGTTCCCTGGGACACTGTTAGAGACAGTCAGCATCAAAGCCCATGACTGCTCTGCAAACATGTGTCAATGCAGACTGTAAATGTGTAAAGGGAAATACCTCCTGTTGCCTACACATACAAGTGTAGTTTCCTTTAGAGTGAAGCTTCCATGCATATGTAGACTCTGTCTTTACATGAAAGGCAGGAACTCACAGGGAGTTTTGGCATTGTCTGGGAAAACAGTTTCAGAAGTCTTTTACTTGGTGTTTCTGAGCCTGTATTAATGGCTTTCTCAATATTCTCCAGACCATGTGTGGCTGTGATGTATATTCCAAAACATAGTATACTATGGAGAACTGAATTTCTGTATAAAACAGTGTGTGCAGTAATTCCTTAAACAGAAAACATTTTAATTTGCCCTGAAGCCAATATTATGTAAAGTATTAAATTTTGAAATCTTGCCTCCAGTCTATTCATGGCTCAGTAATACCTTTTCAGTCCTTTGGGCCACTTTAAGATCAGTTTAGAAAATTTAGAATAAGAGAGGAAATACTAATGTTCCTTTTTTTTTTTTTTTTTTGTCACATAAAGGAGTCAAAAGAAATGGAATCAGTGCTCCTATTGAACGGGTCTTGCAGAATTCCGTTCTTTTGCTTCCTGTCTGGCAGTCACCAGGCTTGCTATTCATGATTAATATTTTGCTGAAAAAAAATCAATGTTACATTCCTTTTCTGATGTCCAGGTAATGCCAAGGAGAATCCAGGGCAATCAGTTGGAGACAGAGAGAGATTTAGGGATCCTTAGGTCTAGGGAAACAGAACATGTCCAAGCAGTGTAACTAGGCTCCTTATGTACTGTGGAGGGAGTGTTAGTGAGGTAAAGCTTGCAGAGAAAGGTTTAATATTTTTTCTAGTAGAACATCTGATATAATTGGGGGGAAGAAGCACAAAAAAATGTTTGGATACAACCCTTTTTAAAATTTGAAATAGAAGAGTTCAGTTTGTAAATCTTGAAAAGATTCTCTACATGCTAGCACAGTGATTAGAGTCAGATATATTCCACCACAGATAGTGGTATGGAAAGGAAAGCATCTTAGATTTACCTTTCTATGGGAGTTATACATCCACTCTTAGGTTACAGGAGAACCTGTCCTCCACTTTGAGATGCCACATGGTCTCTCAGGGATCTAAGTACCTACTTCAGTCAGTCTTCTCTCATGCAGCAGTTACCAGTTACCAGTGGTGCTCCCCCCATCCAGCTTCAGCCTATGTTCTTTATACACACCTAGTCTATGGACAGAGTGAGTTCAAGGCTCTTTACAAGTCAACATTTAACTGTGTGTACAAAGAAAATGCAACCAGTTCAACCAGCTTCCTTGGCAGAGCCTGAGACAGGACTGGCCAGAATGTCCTGTAGCCCCCTGACTGGAGGGAAAATATTGGGAGCTTGAACTGAAATCTCTGCTGCCAGTCAGTTCAAAGGGAGACTTTTAACTGTGTTTGCTATATCACATGGAAATGTTCTACCAGGGAAATACCAATTAATGCTTTATGCACTGCACACTCCCAGTAACATGTCCTGAGAACACCTATTGGATCAAGCATTGTTGGCAAAGGGATTTTTAAACTCTATTAGTGCTGAAGGGGCTGACATATATCTCTGTGAGCTATGGGTGGCTTTGCCTATGCTCAATATAAGAAAATTAGGCACTTAAGAGAATGGTGGTAACTGAGGGAGGGTTTTGAGATGGTACATTACATGAGTGAATAGCATTGCATGGAGCTCCAAGATACAGAAAATGAGGCAGAGTTGTGAATTGGACTCAAACATCCTAAATCTCTCCTTGGAATCCTAACCTCATTATGCCCCTGGCCCTAAATAAAAAGTTAATAAATGTACTACACCATCTAAAGGATTTTGTGCTAGAAATGAGAAAGAAGTATTTTGTTAAGGTATACTCTGAAACCCTGGGTTCGTGTCTGCAAGCCTTGCTTACTGTGAAAAGCAGCTTCAACAGTAGTGCTGGCAGATGTGTAGCTCACTGGACTGAGTCCTTGGTTAACATGTTTTTTCAGTGCATTGCATTCATTGTCAGAGTATTTCAATTTAAGAAATCATGAAGAAATAGTAATGCTTTTCAACTCATTCTTTCTCTCATTCCTTTTCATATTTTCTGAATGTACTGATAATTGTTCAGTCTGAGAAGTTCTGCTGTGTTTGTCATGGCTGTGACATAGAGGTCTTAGCCTAAAATCAAAGGGACAAGGCTAGAGCTCAAGTGCCTCTTGCACATAGGAGGTTTAGAGTATAGAACTCACTGCAGTGTGATCTGTGAATGACATATACCCTGAGCATGGGAGAGTAGAAATGAATGCTCCTTAAGAAAACCCACAAGGCTGTGGGATTTCCCAGCTAGTATAGAACATTTTTTACCTAATTACCAGGGAAAACAGTCAGGTCACATCAGCACTTCATTGAGAGAAACATAAATACTTAATAATTCCTTTGGTTATCACTTAAAACATTTACTTTTTGCACTGTCAAAGCACATGGTTTTCTCAAGCTACTCCCCATTTTCAGATAGTGGACTTGGAAAAATTCAAGTCAGTTCATATTCAGAGCTTGCATTTTAAAAAATGGGTGTAAAGAAGAGGACTAAACAGGAATCAAAAACTGATGCAGCTCTTAGAGTCTCCAGGTCAACATTACTGTATCACTTTTTAAACTAAAAAACACCAGAACATAAACAGCAAAATGCCTCTCTTTATCTGCTGTTCCTTGTTCCTGTTTTATCTTCCCTTTTAGGGAGGAAGAAATACTAAATTCTTTTAATTCTTTTTTCTTGCTTGCTTTGTGTACTCTGTTTATAAAGCATACAAGCTGGAAATCACTGTTCTTGCTTGGGAAAAATATCATTAGCTTCATGAGGAAAACATGTTTGCTAAGAAAGCACTTTAAAAATCCATGCAGATGTTAGCCACCAATACTGAAAAAAAATCCCTCTGTAATTATCATTAGGTACATTTTGAAACATTTTCCAAAATTGAAGTTTATAATATTCTGTTCTTAGTGGAGTTGGACTTGGACTTCACATTCAGTTGTCTTAGTTTCAGCTAATTCTGCTGGATCTCTGAGCTTCTCAGAATGATAATTCACAAGACTTTGCTAGATTATGAGTCATGCTTTTTAGGTCTCATGAATATTTTTCTTCTATGGCTCACAAATGCAGCACTTTGAACTGTTTGGGAGCAGGAAGGCAGATAGGGTCTAACTGATATCATGTGCACATAAAATGGAATTGAACCAAAATCCTTCATAGATTAAAAGGATTCTTGTATATTCCCCATGCACATAAAAGATACTAAACTAGTGGTATGAAACCTGCAATATTTTCTCAAAACACTTTCACAGCTTTCTGTGAGGTTAGCATTCTCAGTGCAGAGGAAGACACTGCATCTGCTGTAGTGTCAGGATGAAATTTATTTGTCGATATAAACAGTAAGTGCTTTAAGTCTGTGGAGAGGCACCTACTCGTATTTTCAAAAGTTCTTTAGCAGTTAGTGAAGGTACTGTGTAATTATGACAATCTTCAGTCAATGGTCAAAGCATGTGACATTATTCTCAAAGAATTTTTATATGCAGAAATTTGTGATTGAGAAAAATCATGCAATTTAGGGTAAGCTTCTATTCTTAAGAAACAGTTATTAATTATAGCAACAACATGAATAGCACAATTAAGAAGCAATTAAAAGCAATTTAGACTGATGGCTGTACTTTATCCATGTGTTAAACTGTTCTGTGATGCCCTGACAGCATGACCAGCATCTCAGCTTTTTGTATCATTCCCAGTCTCCTACTGATGCCTTTCCGCTGCGTTTTTCAACCCGGGAGTGCCCAGACTCCTTTTCTATAGTGTTTTTATGGCCCCTACCAGATATGTGTGGAAGTGAACATCTCATAATCTTCTAATGTGTTATTTGTGACAGTCTTTGGGGTCACTGGGGAATTATTATCCCATATTTGCAGATAGAACTTATTAGGTTCCTTTAAAAATACCATGGTGACAGTTTCTTACCTTTAAAACATAGCCGCAGCACAAGGACATGTTACTCCATCAGTTCATCTCATTAATCTTATATTCTCTGTTTAATGGCTTTGTGTGTCTTTTGGTATAGACAATGTCTTTATCTATGTCTTAGACAGTGCTTGATGGCTAGTAATATTCATTGCTTCCCATCTGACAGCAGTAGTGAACCAAAATTTCTTGGGAGAATGCCTCTCCTTATGAGAGGTCTCTAGACTGGTGTTGTCCACACACAAGTTTCAGTTCAATCTGGTCAGTTTGGGTATTGAACTGAACTGGCCTGAACCTCTGGATCTTTAGAGGTTCATCTATCACTGAATAATCCATCTGGGCAGAGGGAGACAGTTGAATAGATGTCAATATGCCAACTGTTCCTTCATTTATTCCTGCCATATTAAGAAAGTTGATAAAGTGGAGCTAATCCATCTGCTCACAATTTATTCCCTAGCAATAAGATACAGTTTCACTATTTCATGAGCTCACTCTTTAACTAATTTTATTAGAAGTCCTTCCATAGCATCATTTTAATAATTTTTCATGCAGTTTTAGTTATGTGTAAAATAGTAGAAAAAGGTGGACTAAAGAGACATGAAAGGATTTCATGAGAAACTCAGGTCAGCTTAAATAGAACCAGATCAAATAAAGTTCAGTCAGTGAGCCTACAAAGGCCGACAGAAAAGTGTTCAGAATTACCTCTTTCACATGAAGCTTTATTCTGTCACATCTAAAGTGCAGTCAAAAGGAATAAGACAGCCCTGGCAGCACCATGAGGGGAGGCAGGGCTGCAGTGCCTGGAGGAGGTGGCTGGGTGACCAGCCAGGCTGATGGGCAGTGCTGGCCAAGGGACCGCAGGGGCAGAGCTGGCAGGTGGAGGGGTCTCCCACCTTCTTTACCGAGAACATTCAGTGAGGTTTATCTCATCCACTACTTCTCAGCCATGCATGGGTTCTGGTTTTAAAAGATGCAGGATTTTGGCTTCATGTTGGTTGTATGCAATGCTAAAAGGAATTCTTGTGATCTTAGTTATATTTATCTTGTTATTCAGTTTAAAACGTTCTGCTACATTGATCCTTTATTAGACTGGTAGGGGTAGTCTTTAGTGATTTGGGCGGGGTACAATTTCAGAAATGAGTACTGAAGCAGAAATTGCCTGTTTTTCAGTGTTGAGACCACCACTGCCATTGATTGTTAGGGGTTTTCATGTAAGTGCAAGAAGGACTTTTACTGAGTAGCTGACTGTAGAGCCTATATACAGGCATCCTGGGTGGGAGTTTCCAAAGCATTCAATTCATTAACATGAGTCTACTTCCACCAAAAATTATGGTTTTAGCCACAGCTTTGAATGAACAGAGTTGGGTTATTCCAGAAAAATACTGAAAATCCTTCCATTCTATTTAAAAATGCTTTTTTGATCTGATAGGTAGCAGCAGGTGTAGATGTTAAAAATAACTTCATTTTTGTTATGGTGCTCTGTCACTGCTGGAGCACCAATTGTTAAAATGAACACAGATGTATGTTTTTTCCCTATTGGTATGACTTCTTCCAGGAAAGTCAAGGGCTTCTTACCTTCTCTCTTTTTGCTGCAGTTTCAGAGTAATCATTTTTTCATTAGGGTGGAGGTGGTGAAAAGGCACAACAGCAATTAAATAGTTAAGTTAGATTCCTTAATCTGAAGTATCACTGCATCTGCAATGGTCTTCAGTGTATGACATTAATCCGATGACATCAGCTGCATGGGTGTGGGTCATCTTTATAATGCTTTGTTCATCTCTCTCTCTCTCTCTGTCTCCACCTGTGAGACTTTAAAACTGGTTGTGGGTTTCTTTTTTTAGTATTTATATACACCTGAGTGGAACTATGTATGTATATGTATATGTATATGTATATGTATATGTATATGTATATGCATAGGTATATAATTCAGAGGAAATACAGTGTGGTTATTGAAAGGTGAACCAACCAAACAAAATTCTTATTAAATTAGGCACCCAGACTATAAATAAATGAAATACCATGAATTAATAGCTCAAAGTATTTTGGAGGTAATAATTGAGAAAACTTAGTAAAGTAACAGGCTTGAAAATCTGTTTAATCTCTTAAAGGCTTAAACATTATGAAGAATCAGATTCACTATAGTGTGATCTGAAAGAGACAAGGAAATTGTCATTTCACATAGCAGATGGACTCCAGAAATGTCCACTCTCTAGGTATCAACCAATGTTGATTAAAAGCTATGTAGATGTACAGAAGAAAGCTTTATTCCTCTTTTATTTGCTGGTGTCCGGAAAATCTTCCATAAAGATAAAAGAAAGTTTGCTAGCGAAATGCCTCACCGATCTTATAGTCAATTCTAAATGTGCACTAAAGTATGTAATGCAGGGGAATTTTTCTTTTGATTCTAATCCAGACATTACAAGGGCCTTTTTATGTCTGCCTTCTAAAAATGAAGTTTTGCAGGAAGAACAGACACAGAGCCACAACTATCATTTAAGTTTACATGTCTGGCTCTCATCTTTGCCATGAGTGATCTTTTGTAAACATACTTAAGATCACAAGATGTTTCATCTTTGGGCAAGGCAAGAAGGATGTCGTGTCACCATAGGACCTGAAGAAAACAACGAAAAACCTTCATGCAGTTAGAAAAACCTTCAGTGTGCCGTACATTTATGGAGCTGTAGTAAGTCTGTAGCTGCCACAGATTCATTTTGCATATTATATTAAATATGTCAATGATGGTTAAGTCTCCTACAAAGGTAAAAATGAAACAAGTAAGTCTTGTTCAGGGATTCACAAGCTCTCATGACATGATAGTTTAGATGTGAATTACAAATTAAATGCAAGCAGTGTCCTGTCCTTTACTTTGAAAATGCAACCAAGTCAAAGGAAATCAGTTACATGGTTCCCCGCATATTGGTTGTAATTAGTAATAAACCAGCCACATGAAATTGTTGTTAGTGGTATTGCCCAAGAAATGTGATTAAAATAAAATTTTGTTTGCTTAAACACATACCCTGGGCAGAATGAACGAGAAAATCCCTGTTAAGGTATTTTATGGCACTGTGTTGAGGGCAGTGGCAGCACATTCAGGAATTTGGGGCTTTCTTGTGAAGCCCTGTGCAAATTGTTTTACTGCAAGGTAGGAACTTTCTGATGTTAATGATAGTTGAAGTTTTACTGTCAAATATCTGTACAGTGTGTCCAGACCCAGAGACTCCAAAACAAAGTTTAATAATAGAAGATACTCTGCCATTTATTTTGTCATAACAGCTTTCCCTAGTTGGAGAGATTAAGCAGAGAATAGGACAACCCACACATAACCACTATTTTGTTGCCTATTTATGCACAGATATTACTGCAACCCTTTGAAGTCACTGGCAAGATTTTTTCTTACTTTTTTTCACCACCATGGACTTTAATGAGATCAGAATTATCATGAGACAACTATTTCACTTTTCTTTTTGATTGCATAATCAAGAACCACCAGTATTTACAAAATTCCAAGATGTGTTCATATTGCTGTCCGTATCAGTGGCACATATTCTAGTAACTGTCAGCACCTTGACCCTATTAGGATTTAATTGTCTTTTGCTCATTGGTGCAATTTAGGCATAGCATCCTAGATGTACCATCATTTCATGGCAACAGTGAATGATATTATATAACAGTTGTGAAATTAATTTTAATACCATTTTAGAAAATAGAAATGTTTTTCCTTTAAACACCTGTATCTCCTGAAGCTAATTTGGGGCATTTCATCACAGAAATGTATCCCATATGACTACAAATAGGCATACAAAATTCCTAAGGGCAAATTATATTATAGAGATTATACAATATGTAGAGACCACATGATGCATGATGTTACATGAAAGTTATATATGTTGGCCTTAATAAATTTTCTTATATCTTTAGCAAATGTAGTATCTTGTATGTTCACTGTGGATTGGGATAATTTATGGCAAAATCGTTGTCTGAATGGAAAAAGGATTCTAAATTTCATGTTAAACAATATCTTGAACAGCTAAGGATGAATTAATGGCAGAACCACGTCAAATAACTTTTTTACTCTTGAAGAAGATTTCTAGGTGATGTGGATGGGTGCTGTCATTTTCACAGATTCTATTTTAATTCAGGACTGTGGTTCCAAAATTCGCCCAGAGGAGTCCTGTGGCTTGCAGCCTCTCTCTCATGAATACCTCTCAGCAATTTCACAGACAGTGTTTAAGACCTGTGAAGCTGGAGACACAAAAGGTTTGTACTTTATCCGCCTTTTTTCTGAAAATTAACTCATGCACCTCTTCAAAGAAAAACTAGAAACAGTATTAACTCTTTGCTATAGATGTGCACTAACCTACACACAATAAATTGAACTAGTCACTTGTAACAGTTACTGGTTTGCAAAATCAGGTTAACTTGTTTATGTGAGAATTTTTTGTTTATTAATTTTCTAATCAGTGATCCACCACTGCATGTGTCATTGTCATGTAGTCTTTAAAATGCATTGAAATAGTCCATCAAAACCACTTAAAATAGAAATTCTTTACCCTAAATCGAAGAGATTTTCTACTCAAAATAAAAAATTAGCTTTAGAAAAAGAACACAATACATCAATCCATTTGAATTTTATATTTCCAGTGCTATATTAGAAACACAAAACTAGTTTTTAATTTTACATATATTTATACCTTAAAAAACAAGATGGACAAATCAAACATAATGCAATAACCAATACAATCAAGACATCTCTTTGGTTTAGTGAGAACTCAGATTACAACAGATTGTCAAGAAGGTACTCATACGAAAGTCACAGATGCATGAAGACTTATTCAAGTGTACTTTAGCTACTCAGGTATGAGGTCTTATTCATATTTAAGCTGTTGGTGTATCAGACAGTAAGTAATTCTGTTCAATTCTTTATTAGAGAAACGAAAAATAAACCAACAGTCCTCTATGGTCTACTGACACAACTGTTTTCTTTATCTTGCCATAGACAGGAGCAGCCCCTCACAGCAGTAAAGTTGCACAAACTCATTGAATAATCAATAAAAAGTAACAGGAATGTGGGAACTGCATGAATGGATCATTTCATGTGTAACAGAGACATATAATACATTTGTGTTATATGGAGGGAATGTGCAAAAGAGGCACTGTTGTTCCTAGCAGTAGATTTTAATCACACAAGTTGTGAATCATCCTATGCAACAATATCAGGACATAAAATTTGAAGCTAGAAAGCCCAAACCAAATCCACTGAATCCTTTCTTGGACAGAAGATCTCCTTCTCCTGATGTACAACATACTCCTTTTGAATACTGAATCTGGCTAAGTGAGGCTGAATGTAGTATCTTTTACAGCCTTATTGTGAATAATATAAAGTTTACAATTAAAGTTCAAACAAACTTCAGGAGATGTATACTCAAAGGGCAAGTATATTAAACAGGGAAGAATAATTTGTGCTTATAAAGTGAATATTGCCAACAGGTGTCTAATGAGCCTAGAACTGGGGTTTGCAGTATCTGGCAACAAGTGGCTGTATAGTTTTAATGTGTGTCTCAGCTTCCAGCTGGAACTGGAAAGCATGGCTTTGTGTGGACAATTATTCCAAATTTGTAACAGCCAAATGATATACCAATCCTGGCAATGAAGAATGGCAAATGGCAAATTCCCTGCTAAAGCAGGAATATTTCTTAAATACGTTAAATTTTCAGAGAAGCCAAGCAATGTCATTTCCCCTCAGAAGACAACTCAAAACTTTTGCAGAAGTAGGTGGTGTCATACACTGTTCTCATGCTAAGAAACAGCTTAGCTTTATAGGGATACTGAGGTACTACCACAGCAAAATATATCAATGCTGAGAAAAGCTTGTGTTTGTGCATTCATGGACAGAGGCTGAGGCGGAGCAGCAGAGATAGAATGAAACCTTACTTCTTCTGACAATAATGGTAAAATTTAGAAGGCTGCTTTATAGTTCAGTACATCCAGGATTTCATGACTCATTTCTAATCCTTTGATGTAGAGCAGAGACAGTAATTCTGGGTCTAACCAAACACAGAAGTGACTTCTTCCTCTACTAGTCACCATGGCACTATTCTTTAGAGGAAGCTCAACATCTTACCAAATATACACTTAATTTACATAATTTTTCTCTCTCTCTGTCCCTCTTATAATCAATAAATGCAAATTGGAATATACAACAGGGCAAGTTTCTTTCCTTCATGTTTACATCATGGAACGAAATTACGATTTTTCCACCAAAAAAATCCTTTTTCTTTCAGAAGTTCTCCTTTGATTCACATGCAGTTTGAACCAAGCTCTCGTATGAAAATTCGCTCTCTGTTCAATATTGTTGCCTTACCAATAATACAGAAGTCAGCAAACATTAACTGTGTGTTTGGCTTCTCAGAGGGAGAGAGAAAGAACTGAAAGAGACGATGAGAACTCAACTTGTGCTAAATTCCTGCAGGTGAATCAGGTTACTGCAGTCTGTCGAAATGTGGTTTGTAGACAATTACAAAATCTGGTGGGTAAGATATCACAGATTCACTTCTCATTTTCTGCTGCTATGACACGTATGTTTTAATTATATCCCACTTTCCATTCTTCCTACAACTGTATCCAGTTTAAGATAATTCTGTGTGATCTCTCTCTGCATTCAACAGCTGTCTAGATTTGGGTCCAGCAGAGACATAAATTGATGTCCAACAAAATGAATGTGTCCTTTAGTTACAAGGAGTAAATATCAGTGAGGGCATAAGTCCATAGGCCTAAGGCTATTTATTCTGTAGCAAATCGTGTCCTTTTAAAAATAGATTTTACTTTTGTTTTTCATAAATACAGCTAGAACAAAAAGATAAGTA
Organism: Melanocharis versteri; assembly: GCA_013397845.1. NCBI lineage: Eukaryota > Metazoa > Chordata > Aves > Passeriformes > Melanocharitidae > Melanocharis > Melanocharis versteri. The sequence continues at coordinate 932,514 of VZTG01002916.1, read as the reverse complement.
TTTCCATTGCCTATTCACAAAGACAAAGCTTTTTAAAGATCTTAGGGTGCCAAATAAGCACCAAATACAAAAGTAAACTAGTCGTAAATCAACAACTTAGCCTCAGTGTAGGTTAAATATTTCTATTTTGAATTATCAAGTTAGAATGCTATTTTCTCTTCATATGGATGATTCTTCAGCACTATAGAAAAACCTTGATTTTAAATTTGAAAGCAAAATATGTGTAATTGTGGCTATGACAATGCAAAAGGATGAATAGAAATAAAAGCGACTGAAAGAGAAAGCAAAACTATCAAATTAAGTGTATAGCTGTTATTGGTTAAAACTTTCCATTTTCGGCTAATATTTTTTAAATAGAAAGTAAACAATCCTAACTAATTATTTTGAAAGTATATTTCTTTTCATGCTATTTTATGAGAACAGTTTTAGGGAGTACTGGCAATGTTTAATCTTGTATCCTAAGTGGAAGATTTATGTATGCAACTGATAACTACTCTAATGAGCCAAAAATCCAGCTTTCGCTCTTCCAGTGGAAACCTCCTACTTACAGGTTTTCAGAAAACTTGGATTATGCCAATTTTTAATTTTTGAAGAAAATAACAGTGTGTCTCTCTTTCTTGCTCTCATTCACTTAATTGTTGGTAAACTTGCCCTTGCCTGGTAGAGCCAATATTATTGCTTTTGCATGAAGCACCACAAAATGCTGCCTGATTGAAATGGTGCTGAAAGCTGCATTATGTGCTGCTAACTTATATAAGTGAGGAAAGAACAACTTTAAGTTGCTGTGGAATATAAGCCTAATTTCCAAACTAATATTGTTTGCAATTTTTCACCATCTTCTTTTTTATGAGATTCATTTTATCTTTTAACACAATCCTATTTTTGAAGTTTAAGAATGCATTGACCAACTGTTGTGAAATTGCAACAGGAAAAGTTCATAATAGTTGGATTTAAAATGCATAAATTTACATGCATGATTTTAAAAATCTATGTAATCTATAAAAACAGGAATTATTCTGTTAGCATTAAATACTAGTGCTTCCTAAAAATATGATTTTTTCTCCACATATCCGTGTTCTCAAATCTTTTTACATTTGCCACTAACCTTTAGCACATGCCAAAAATTGATCTATTTTTTCCGTTAATATACCTAGGGAACTATTGAACGTAAACTGAACAATTTAAAAGAAGCTTTTCAAAAGTTACTTATCACTTGCAGTTGCCAAAGTTTAAACTTTTATTGCTGAGATATTTTGGCTTCTCAATATTCATTTTATATAGTTCTACTTTTCTAGTTTATTACCTTAAACCAGATCAGCTCATAAAACTATAGGATGTTTAAAAGAAAATTCCATAAAATGAGGGATTTCATATGTTGTAGACATTGCCAGAACTTTTATATATTGGGGTTGAAAGAAAAATTACAACATCAGAAAAAAAATACCGAGTTTTCATATTATTTTAAAATATAGGTCACTGCCTGAAGCATCTCTCAGATCATTTATTAAGACCTCTATAGTAGTGACAGGGTCTGAGTCCAGACTTCAAACCAACCAACCATTCTGTCCCTACTCTATTACTCAAAAGGTACAAAGCAGTAAAAGGTGTTTGCATGGCACCTATTGCTGGGTTATCAGAGACCTAGCACTTTCCAATCTCCTCATGAGACTGCTGTGAAGCTGGGAATGACCATTTAGCCATGGATTGCAAAGTGGGAGCCAACAGCAAGATCCACAAGTGGCAATAGAAATCTTAGAGGGTCAAAGTATTCCTGGCCCCAGTGGTGGCCAGGAGACCACGGCCTGGAACAAGGGACCTCATAGCCAAGGGAGGGCCAGCAGGAGTAAGGGACTCACAACAGCCAGCACTAGGAGGCTGTAGTAAGGGAAGTATTCTAAATTCAGCCTCTAGTGTCCCAGCTGAGCAGGGTATTCATTTGGAAGAGAACTCCCTGCTCCAGAACCTGATTATCCGCTTTGTAACTCCAGATAAAGATTCAATTTAATGCTTTGATAAAAGTTCTACATAAGATCTCTCTCAGGGACTGAAGTTCAGCGTTTTCTTTTCACACAAAAATTACCAGGTTACAAGCATGCTATTTTCCTGTCCTAATGAATTTTGAGCTTTAAAGTGGTTCTTTACTTAGTGGGGAAGATTTCCCCTAACAGCTGCACGATTAGGATGCAGAAAATGCAAGTTTGAAACTCCTCTGAGCAAGAAGCATGGTCCTGAGTGTCCCTCCTTCCTTCCTTTCTCCATCCCCACGGTGAGCTGGGCTGCTCGCCCAGCACAGCCTCCTATGAGGCACCCATGCCCATGGGAGCAGAGGGAGCTGGGTTATGCTCACTGAACCACAGTGTGCTCAAAGCCAGTGTCCAGGGTTTTGTTTAGGTTCAGGCAGCTGTAATTTGCTCCAAATCATCTACAAGTGCATCTGTACAGGGCTGAAATAGGGGCAGCTGTGCAGAGTACACGGCAACTGGTATCACATGGCTGTGGCACTGTGAGATGTATTCATCCCTTAGAAGTACCTGTGCAGGCTCCCATACAAAAAAAATCTTGATGCTTTTATTTAGAAGGACTTCTTTATCTGCTAAGACGACTCACCCTGCTACTTACCAAAACATAGTCACTTGGACTTTTGCCTAAGTGCAAGCACAGGCTGCCTCCCTGGAAATTCCCTTGCTCCTGAGGTAGCAGCTGACTCTTCCAAGGCCGCTGGGATCCTTCAGGGTTTCTTTGCTCAGCCTCCCCCTCAGTCCCTGGCCAGATGAAATGTCAATAGGCAGCCTTGGTTTTTTTTAGCTGTGGCTTCCTGTGCAGCAGCAAACCATCACACCCAGCTGGCTGCTGAGCTGCTGCCTGGTAGCGGTGCTGGGGATAGGCTCTAAGGCCAGGTCTGATCTCCAAACATTTGACTTTGGGGCTGTTTTCTGGGCTGTGGTGAGAAACCCATCTGTAGTAGAAAGGCCTGATAGCCTTGACACAAGGACCTCAGGCCTCCGCGCTCTTCTAAGTGCAATGCCTTTAATAAGAACAAAAGTGAGTTTTGCTGGCAGTTACACAGGCACTGGGAGATACTGTCAGCACTGTGTACTGATAAGAGCTAGAATGTTTCTTTTGTTCATCCAAAAATAAAGGCAACTCAAAAGTTTTCTGTCTTCCTTCAGAAATTAAATCCCTCAAACTTCCAGTAGGATTTTGGAAAGGAATAGTTTTAGAAAAACAAAATAACAAAACCATTCAACCTTAGATATGGGATTACTGAAACCCACTGATTTTTTGTAATCCCACTCTATGCTCCTAATCTTCAAAATCATTTTTGTAATTAAGATCAGGCTCTAATAAATCATGTATGTTATTCATTTCACCTTACTGACATCTTCTGAAATGTATTCATGTAGTCTGGGACAGTCCTCTGAATTCTCACAAGTTAAGAAAAAATTAGTGTTTTGGAAGGAAAAGTCTTAATCTAGCTTCATTTTTATATCAAGCACTCTCGACGAGCCCCCCAACCTTTAGCTGTTTAATGTAGATGAGAATGAATCTTCAGACACGTCCAAATGTGAATATTTTCTGTCTGCATTCAACTTCCTCACCTGTTTTCTCTTTCTCATATACCTTCTGTTGAGAAAGGGCAAGCTGCTACTAGAAAGGCAACATGGACTGAGAAATGAACCCACAAACAGCTGTCAAATTTGAGCATTCGCAGCTCCATCAGGGAAAGGAAAAAACTCCCACCCTAGCTAAATGAAAAGGGCATAACACAGTGAAAGGAAATAGTCTTTTCAAGGGGTTGGAGGGCATTTAATTTAAGGGAAACTCCTGTATGAGATTTTTTACTCGTACATGAGTAAAACACTCAAAAATATATTTCTTCCTGTGTAATAAAACAACTCAGAAGAATATAGAGGAGGTGCTGACATTCATTGCTGTTTTGCAGGGCAATGGATTGTCCCTTGCCTCAGCTGCTCTGACAACAGGACCTGCGACTGGAGAGAAATAACTTGGCAGCCCCACGGCTGCCGATACTCTGTGCTGGCCAAGCCCGAGCTCCAGCGCTGCATGGAGGGCAGAAGGGTATGTAACAGGCTTTACATTTTAATCCATTCTTATTTACCTGGATATTTAATGTCCTGAAGCTTTAAAAATATTTTTAAGATTGATATGTGAGAAAAATCGCTTTTTATTATAACTAGAAAAATATTTGGGTGAAAAATTCACAGGGATGAAAGCCAACCATTGTCCATAGTTTAGCTTCATATGCAGACACAGCTGTCTGCTGCCGTTTCACACAGGATCTTAGGTCACACCACTGGAGTTTCAAGACCTATGATGTATGTGATTACCAGTCAGACCTGCAGTGAGTACACAAGGACAGCAAATGGAGGATGTATTTGCATTGTTGTCACAGTTTTGTCTCACATGCAAGTTGGTTTTCTCCTGCTGCATACCTAATGCATGGCATTGCTTGTGCACACTAATCTTACCAAGTCTTCTTGCACATTCTTTTCTTTTAGTGAAGCTTCTAAAGTGATTGCTTGGAAATACAAGGTCTCCTTAATAAGCATGCTATGACTGTTATACTGTTGAGAGGGAGCTCTGATCTGAGGCTCAGGTACCTTACTGAGGATACAAGTATCCAGAAAGTAAGTAATTACTTGTTGTAAAGCTCTTTAAAGTGTATTGCCTAGGTAAGAAAATAGTAACTAAAAGTGGCATTTTGATAAAATCCAAGAGCATTTCTGTACAGAGAATTACACAAATAATAGTCTTTCAATTAACATTTTCTCCTTCATTTCTGATAAATGTCTTGCCCTGCACAAAGTACTTTATTGCCATTTTGCTTTATTTCTGCCTGTGGTTTTCTCTTACTATAGAGCTGCAGGTTACTCCTAGAATATTTTTCTTAAAAATTATTGCTTTTTGTGACAGAGGAGAAGCTTGATTTTCTCCTCGTGTACAAAACAAGCACTTCTGGATTGACCACAGAAAAAAAATATTCAAGAATTTGATTGCTTTGCTTTGGTCTTTAATTTCCATGGACATCAGGCTGCTTTGACAAGCAACCAGCCTTTGGTCAGGCAATTGAAGGACAGCAGAGGAACAATATGCCACTATGGAAGTGGGTTGCCAAGGTATTGCCAAGAGGATTTGCTGATATTTCCACGTCTCGAATCTGACCACTCACATTCACGAGTGTCAAAAACAGGAGAGCATTTGCAAAGGGTCCATTAAAACCAAGTATATGAAATGAGTCTCTGTGAAGCTTAATTTCTTAATTCAAATTCCATGATGTTCTAACTCTCTGAGGTCACTGATCCATCCTAGTGTCAGATGACAGCCAAATCCTATGTGAGCTACATTAACACCTTGAGAGAAAAATTTCTGTAAAAATAATAGCACTTGTTTCCCATTCTGTCTTTTACAGAAGTCTTCTGACATTGATAACATTTGCTGCTCTGTAGAAATCTGCTCAGTTACCCCTGTTACCTTTGCACAGATGTCAATTTAACTGGTTCATTCTTTTAAAGTCATCATTCTAAAGCATGTTCCCCTTTTGATATATTTCTCCTATCTCTTTCCCTCAGATGTTATTTTTGTCATAACTTTGTAGTGATTTTAATTTTGTGTGACATTTTGCAATAGCATTTTTGCTTCTTTTACCAAATAAATAAATGTAGAGCCTGGATAAACTCCTTTGTGTCAATACAACTTAAGAACTAAGAGAGACATTCTTCGTATCAAAGTCAGATGAATAAAAATGGTTCCCTTCATGGCTGATAAGATCCTGATTCTGCCTTTGGTCACTCAAACTTTGGAATTACTTTACACTGCCCAAGCAATGTAGTAGAAAAAGAATTTTTTTTCATTTGCTCACTGAAAAAGACTTTTGTCCGTGTTACATAGGTTTAAGCAACCTGGACCTTTCATAAAGGAGCTATTGAGAAGCAAGAGGATACAATTCTTGTGAAAAAATACATGTTTATTTCAAAAGAGATTTTGATAACCATCTATAAATATTTATATTTCCTCAATTGCGATTTTAGTTTTGATTTATTATATACCTTTTCTCTAAGTACTACAGAGATCACTGACATCTCAAACTGAAGGTATCATAGTTTCCATAATAAAATAAGCAGAAAGTTTCAATGCTGGAAACAAAAGCAGATGTCAAAAAAAAGCATGAGTGCCAAACAAAATGGCAAAAGTCATCAACCCAAGTGAGGACACTGAGGTGATCTGGAATGCTGTTTGATTTACATTGTTGTTTGCTGAAGTTAGCTAAGAACAACAGAACTCATTCATGTGTCCCCTCAAAATTGGCTCAACTAACCCATGTGCCTCTTTATTCAGGGATTTTGAATATTCAGCTTGTGTAACTTTGGTCTCTGGAGTTCAAAATCCCTTACACAGGACACCTTTGCTGTTGACATGGACAGAGGAATAGAGTGCACCCTCAGCAAGTTTGCTGACAACACCAAGCTGCGTGGTGCAGTTGACTTGCTGAAGAGAAGGGATGCCATCCAGAGGGACCTTGACAGGCTTGAGAGGTGGGCCTCTGTGAACCTCATGAAGTTCAACAAGGCCAAGTGCAAGGTCCTGCCCCTGTGTCAGGGCAATCCCAATCACAAATGCAGGCTGGGCACAGAACGGACTCAAAGCAGCCCTGGTGAGAAGGACTTGGGGGTGTTTGTGGACAAAAAACTCAACGTGACCCAGCGGTGTGCACTCACAGCACAGAAAGCCAACCATACCCTGGGCTGCATCAAAAGCAGTGTGGGCAGCAGGCTGAAGGAAGTGATTTTCTCCCTCTGCTCTGGTGAGACCCTGCCTGAAGTACTGTGTCCAGCTCTGGGGTCCTCAGCAAAAGAAAAATGCAGACTGTTGGAATGAGTCCAGAGGAGGGCCCATGGATCTCTGGGCTGGGGCACCTCTCCTGTGAAGACAGGCTCCAAGAGTTGGGGCTGTTTAGTCTGGAGTAGAGAAGGCTCTGGGGAGACCTTAGAGCAGCCTTCCAGTATCTGAAGGGGGTCTACTGGGGAGATGGAGAGGGACTTTTTACAAGGGCACATAGTCCTGGGACACGGGGGAATGGCCTTGAGCTGAAAGAGGGTAGGTTTATATATTTGGAAGAAATTCTTTACTCTAAGGATTGTGAGGCTCTGGCAGAGGTTGCCCAGAGAAGTTGTGAGCTTGCCATCCTTAGAGGTGTTCAAGACCAGGCTGGATAGGGCTCTGAGCAACCTGGACTAGTGAAAGGTTCCCTGCACATGTCAGGGGGTTGGAACTAGATGATCTTTAAGGTCCCTTCCAACCCAAACCATTCAATGATTCTATGATCATGCTAAGACATAAACAGCTTAAGTCTATGTTTACATCTTTTAATTTAAATAGAAGGTGTTAATCTCTATACCATTGTCAGATTTCAACTTTTTTAGCTGGAGGCTGTTTTCATGTGCTTCTCTATTAGGTTTATATGGGGAAAAATAAAAGATAAAAAAAAAAACTACTTATCTTTCAACTTTTAATGAATGTGAAGGGAAACATGCAACAATTAACCAGTGCTGTGCTGTGTCCCTGATTTGTATTCACTTCAGCAAGTGATGAATTAAGATGTAAAGTGAATGCTCTTTTTGACTGAAATGCAGCGCATCAAAGACCAACTGTGTCTTTAAGTGGAATCCTTTTATTTTTCTCGTGTTTCATAGAACAATGGTAAAATGCAGCAGATATCTCTTGGTCACTAATTTCTTGTATTCATTTGTCAATGTTTTTGAAATATATTTATGGTCACCCAAACAGAGCACTTCTTTCCTACCTGCATCATAATTAAGCCTTCAAAAATGCTTTCTAATTTGCTTTCTAACTCCAGGCTGCTTTTATTTCTTATACTAAAATGGATTTGTTTTCCAAAGCTCATCTGTAAAGTTATAATCTTTCTCTATAACAGAAATCCATTTCCTTGGCTATGAGTTCCAATTGATTTCACATCATCATTAACTGCTATTTTGGTTTGTGTGCATATAAAACTGCTTGAACTAAGTTGTTTCTGTGTGTTGTGGTTTAACCTGGCAGGCAGCTGAGCACCACACAGCCATTCACTCACTTGCCCACAGAGATGAGGGAGGCCATCAGAAAATAGGTAAAACTTGTGAGTTCAGAAAAAGACAGTTTAGTAGAATGGAAGAGGAAGGGGGAATAATAATAATAATAATAATAATAATAATAACAAATACACAAAGGAAGTAATGTACAATGCAATTTCTCAACACTCACTGACTGATGCCCATGCCAGAGCAGCAGCTGCTGCCCCCCCAGCCAATTTTCCCCAGTTTTATTGTTCAGCGTGATGCCATATGGCTTGGAATATCCCTCTGGGCAGTTGGGGTCAGCTGTCCTGGCTGTATCCCCTCCCAGCTTCTTGTGCCATCATCCTCTCTGGCAGGGAGGAATGAGAAGCTGAAAAGTCCTTGACTTGGTGTAAGTGCTGCTCAGCAACAACGAAACCATCAGTAAAGCCATCAGTGTATTACCAACATTATTCTTATCACGAATCCAAACCACAGCATTGTACCAGCTACTAGGAAGAAAATGAATTCTATCCCATCCAAGACTAGGACACTTGGTTTCATAAAAACATAAGACTACCTGTAGTGGAACAATAACACTCAAGATGGTGGAGATGTGAGGAAGTATGTACATGCACAAAAACAGTTTTATGCGGCCTTATTTTACTTTATGATGTGTTAGCAAGAATAGTCAGTCGTATGTTTGTATTTCATACATAGTAAGCAGGAAAATTTGGAAGTGCTAAGGTTAAGGTTGTTCTGGCTGAGTAGATCTTCTTTCAGTCCACTTTAGTATCAGCAGCCTTTTTTCTCTTCCACTTTAAGGGTAATGAGATGCAGACTGTCTCATTCTTGGGGAACTCCATATATATGTCCTAATTGAATCAAATAAATTGTTCATTATAATAAAATATTACAAATCATAATAAAATATTGTATCTGTATTATGTTGGCTCAACAAAATTCTCTGTAGCTGTGGTTAGTGACTTTTTACTCTAAGACATATACAAATGTATTAAGATATTGCTTTGATTTTTGTACAAGATTGATTTTGTACTTTTAAAAATGGGTGAAGGAAAATGAGTTCTAACAGGTTATTATTTATCCAATTAGCAGCATATAGAAAGTTGGCCTCAATAGCAGGAGGGATATATATTTTGCTTATCATTGAGAAATACTAACCAGTGTTTAGTCTTATAATAAAGTACCATTGAGTCATGTGTAATTAAGAACAGGAAATATGAAAAGGCAATATTTGCTGAAGTACTTAAAATTCAGCTGTTAAAACAGGAATTTTAACTTATAATTTCTTAATAATATTTTAGAGTTAAATAGTGTTTTGAACTTACAGGTGTTTACATTTCCCAAGTGTGGTTAATTTTTAATGATGGGTCTGGTTAAGAAGTGAATTCCATTATGCTTACACAATCTTTCAAAGCCTTTAAGCTATAATGGAATTTTTCACACAAAATATTTGCAACAGAAGACAGTGAAAACATCTGTCTGTGTGGAAGTGTTGTTCTTTGTCTGGTAAAATTATAACCTTACGTTTGATCATTTAGTCATCCTGCAGACAAATGCCACGTCAACTTGAACAGTACATGACTAAGTCTTGTGCCAGACTTGTAAAAAAATGAGATATGGCTTATTCTACATGCCTAAGCTATCATGTTCTTCATTATTATCATAGAGATAAATACAGAATCATCCCTGGAGCCTTTGGTTCAAATCATATTAAATACTACATGGCGCATGCAACTACAATTATATCATCTAACAGTATAGAAATAAATGTGGCTATAGTTACCATACATTCAATTACATTGAGAGATTATTTTAATTCCTTAGAACTCCTGGGTTAGTTGAAGGACATAGGTTTTCTTCCTGGGGCTAAACACCACTTATTTTAGTCTTTGAGTCCTCCAAGCGTTTGCTGAAAATGAAGCTGACTTGCAAAAGGCGGACTTTGAAAGATGCTTTCTGATGGCCTGCATACCACAACAAAATGTGCTTGGCCAGCTCTGCATAAGGGCAGTTTGGAAAGAAGGTGGGATTACCTAAAGATATCTTCTTCCTCCACTTTGATTTTTTTTTCTTTTGAGGAGAAGAAAAAGAAGAATTTGGGGTTTTTTCCAGGATTTACACATCTCACATCATGGTTGAACCAATGGTTAGAAGCAGATTGTTGGATGCAGACAAAACCTTAATGAATGGATGCAGAGTGTGTGTGCAGGTGTGCTGATGATGTGCTAAACATCCACCAGCCTGGGGTGCATCGAATTACAAGAAATGCACACCTATCTTTCTATCTGAGATCTTCTTTAAACTCATGAGAGAGCATTCCCTTCAAAATCCCAGCACAAAGTCTCCAGTGGATGACTGCTGATACTGTCCCATGATGACTGCAGACTTCAGAGCTCTCTCTCAGAGCTCGAGGGCAGGGACCATAGGTTTCACATACTGCAGTCCTAGTTTTCATACCTTTCAAAAAAGCTGTGACTTCAAATTTGCCTGATTCCAGTGATACAGCCCCAATGTGGCTCATACCTACTTGAAGAATCAAAGACTTCTTGACTGTAAGCTAATATGGTTACTCTAATTGACTGACATTTTTAAGGATGACCTCCCATTTTGATCAGTCTTTGTGTAGAACCACAAGTCCACTTTGGCTCATTTCTTTCTTTCCCACTTGCAGCAAGCCTTGACTATTCTCTTAGCAGACCTGTTTCTAAAAGTCTAGGTTAATTTCCCTAGTGGAACAACCTGTATTCTTCCCCAGTGTGATGTTGCTATCTTTCTCACTCCTGTTTTGGAAATAGGCTGAGTGCACTCTCATCAGTCTTGTGATGGTATTTGAAGAAGTGTGTCAGGGCCTTAACAGTTGCCTGTTTCATCCGGTTATGCTGGTTGCTTGACAGGAATCTGCTCTGATTCCTGTCAGCTACTTCACATTCTCAGAAGATCAGGACAACAACAAAAGTAGTATGCTAAGGCCCACCTGATATTTTCATATGGTGCCCAGCATCATGGCATTTCCAGACTAGAGCTGCCACTTTAAGACATGATCGTATCCAGCTTGTTTCTTCTGGTAGGGGTTTACTAAATGGCTGCCCACAGTGCCCTTCCATCTCCAGACGTGGTCAGAAAGGTACCCCAGGGCAGACTTGAAAATTCATTCATGGGTCCACTCTTTATGTGTATGTACCTGTGTGGGTATAGAAAAATTGCAAAGCCCTAAAATGCTAAATCACGTAATAGTGTAGATTGGAGGGTGTGCATGTGTTTTGCTCTAATTTTGACATAACAAAAAAATGGGGAAAAGATCTTAATCTTTGATGCTCTGCAGTGTTTGAGATTCTTGAAATGTTTGGCATGACTCTTCACACCTAAATTGCTAGTGAATGCACAGTGTTGGCAAAAAAGACATCTGTGCATCATTTTCATTGGCATTGGTCATGGTTCTTTTCTCCCTTTTTTGCATGGAAGTTGTTGTCCTGGTATTTGAAATCAGTAATAGATGAGATTAGATCAAATATAGTTAGGAGAAAACAACAAAGAGTCACACTAGAATGAGATAAAAATGTCCCATCTGCCAATTTAGTGTAATTGATAGCTGAATATGCTCCTTTGCAATTCCCGTGTGCTCTGATAGCAAAATGGTGTCATACATTACTAGAAGTAGAAGAGAAGTAGTCTTGTATGTTCTATCAACTGCTGTATGTGTGTAACTTGGTAGGGCCTGTTTGTTATTCTGCTAATGATGTGTTGGGTTTTTACAGAAATGTTCTCACCCACATTACAAGCTAATGATGTCTTTGCCTGCAAATATCTGAGAACTGCTTTTTAAATAGATATGCATCAAGATACTACAGTGATGGGCTTATGAAATGGAGATTAAAGAGACATGGATGTAGACAGGCTGGAGAGATTAAGAGATTTTGCAACCTAAAAGAATTGTTGCTTAAAACCTCAAGTTAACCTACTTTATAATTAGGAAATATTCTAAGCATGGATTGTCTTCCTAGTTGTAAATAATTTTAAGCATGTGTGTGTCTGACAGAGAGGGAAAGAGAGAATATGCAACCAGTCATTCCATGGATCCAAGGATCCTTGACTTCTGTGAATCATGTTATGCTTGGTTTAAAGAGGTTTCTTCTGACATGATGTGAAAAGCTAGAAACCCCCTTGCGTGAGAGAGAAATGCTTGTGCAATACAAGCATGAACAGCAGCTGTTTAAGAATTTCCTCTATGAAGCAGCTTTGAGAGGTCCAGGACAGGAGTTAGAAGAGCCTCTATAAGCTCAGTGCTAGTTTTAATTTGTTTGTTACCATACACAATCAATCAAGGGCTTCTCTGTGGCCCACAGTGGGCACGGCATGGGAAGTTGAAGGCATTATCATGCCTGTTCTTGTCCCTAACATCAGATGAGGGTAGGCTCATCTGAAATTCCTTCTCTTCTGTGGGAAGTCTCGTTGGTACACTGTTGTGGCTTATTTTTAATCACAATAGGTTAATAGCGAGAAGTGGAATCACTTTTCCAAACTGTGACATTCCTGAAGGGGATAGATAAATGGATAGATAAATGTGTTAGATGAGTGCAGTCCAAAATGCCTCTACCACATAAAATCTCTTTAAAAAGCTTTGGAAATATATCCTTAAACATGTCATCTTGTGCAGTCTGAATTTTATTTGCATAATCAAATATTCAAGGTGGAAATGGTAAAACATCAAACTCCAAATCAAATTAAGAAATGAAACAACAAAATCCCAACTTACAGGATGCCAACTACCCTGAGTGCCAGAGGAGGTAGGAGAAGCTGAGTATTTCTGTGCAGACAACAGGGCTGTTACTGTGTGATGGCTCTGTGGAGTTTCTTAATCTCAGTTTTACATTTTTACTCCTCATTGTGGATTTCTGGCTGAGCTGATTGGGGTAATTGATTCTGCACACAGTTTCATTGGCAAACCATAGTGCACCTGGGTTCTCCTACTCTTTGGACTTGTTTTCTATTACCTGCTTCATCAGAAGGAAATGCTAGTCCTATCCACTCAAAATAGGGCAATAGCGTTAAAAAAAAAATCCCTCAACTCTTTAAGTTCTGTGGTCTCCCCATAAAGAGATGCTTGGTTTCTCAGAGGACTCTACAGAATGAATAGGAGCAAACCCAAATTTGACTTCTTTATTCATCTGAGAGTTCATGGTAGCCCAGCAGATACTGCTATACTTAAAGTACTTCTGTCATTCTGGCAGGATTTCTAACTCCCTTCAGGCCGTGATGCTTTCTGGTGGTCACATCACAAATGACAGGACTCTATTCAGATAATCCTCCACCCAAATAACACCCTTTTATTCCCCCTCTGAAACTGCAGAAAGACCATCTCTCTACAAATAAGGCAGCAGCTGCATCCTTCGTGGCGTGGGTGTGGGTGTGGGTGTGGGTGGGTGTGGGTGTATGTGGGTGTGTTACTTTGGTGTAAATTCTAATCAATCCCATTTACAGAAGACCAGTACATGCTGTGTAGGAACAAACCACATGAAAAACTGAATGAAAAAAAGCAGGAAGCTGCAAGCAATCATGAGAGCAGTTGTGTACTAGCAAGTGGAAGCAAATATAAACTTAAGCAAAATAAATTATCACCGAAGATGAAAGATGCAGGGCTAATTTTGCAGCTATAGCCATCTATAACCTGTACTTTTTGTCTTCAAAATGCATAATACAGCTTTTTATTAATCAAATCACATAGATTTTGCTAAAAGAGAAATTTAATATTAAGATGCCATGTACTGGCAGTTCACAAAGATATTTCTGAAATATCGTGAGAAGCATTTAAAAACCTCCCAATTAGCTGGATTCTTTTCTTAGCTTTTGTTTTCTGGATTGTACAACTTCTAAGTCATATCTTTTTTTCCATCTGAAGATTCTTTTTATAGGTGATTCAACTAACAGAGGGATGATGTATTATCTAATTGAAAGAGTGAATAAGACTCTTCAGGAATGGCAGAAGACCCATGATGTTAAATGTTATCACAATATCAATGAGGGGAAAACATTTATCAGTTACTCCTACTACCCCCAGTTCTGGATGAATGCAAACCAGAGACCGACTTTTGAAAAAGCACTAGAACAGCTTCTGCAGAGGTAGTGTACAAACTGTGTATCTCTCTTGTTTGTATTATCATTTTATTCACAAATGTGTTTAACACGCTTTACAACTAAAGTCAGTAAACAATAAAACATAACGTGCACAGACCATATTGTGTGGTTAAAAAATAGCTGAAAATTACATCAGGCTTCTGATCAGGGTGCCAGATACAGTTCAGTGAAATGCAAAGCAATGTAGTTAAAATGTTTGCCATCTGTTTAAAGCAACATGTGTTGTTTTTCTTTTCTGGGTTTCAGATCACGTCCCCTGGAGAACACAGACCAGACCGTATTAATTGTAGGTGGTGTTCAATGGCTTAATTCCAATCACCTGCAAATTATCCAAAAGGTGTTGAACAGGTAATGTTATGTACTTGGTGTTATTCCAATTTTAGATATGATAAATTATGAGAAACAAAAAAATTTAAATACAAACTTTCCATTTGTTTTTGTTCATAGGCATGTACTTAAGTGACTTTGAAAAAAATAAAACATGCATTGTCTTTTGATGTGTCTGTTAAGTAAAAAATGTGTCCTTGTTTCTTCTTCAATTTGCAAAACAGGGAAAATTTATCAAATATCCTGGTAATTGTCAAATCCATAGGGATGGGCTTTCACCTTCCAGTGGATGGAATCCATTCTCTATCACAGGTAAGCTGCAGTATGTTTTGAATGCATTTTCATGGAAGACTTGTAATTTCAGCAGTAATTTTGCTGTCTGTCCAAAATATGTTACAACCTCTGCTGAGCGCGTTTTAAGTGGATCAAAGGAAGATTAATGTTTGTGTTTGCTCATACTGCTTACTAATGGGGATTCAAACCAATTTCCTCATTTCATGGATTCTGCTGCAATCAGAGAGCCATTTGAGATGCCATGCTTGGTCAGCTGTCCCAAGAATCAGAAGAAGCTCCAATATTAATCCTGCTGCCAAAATTGAGAGATCGTGCTGGGGATAAGCAGATTGCTCCTCATACCGTATTGCACATAGGCCCTCCCCAGGCTTCCTCCATGGTTACTGCTGAATCCCATTCACTTGTGTGGCTTGCACAACTCTCAATAAATCTATCTTAACCCACCTATGAAGCCAGAACATTACAGAGAAGCTGGAATGTACTGGTGAACCCAGCCTGTTATTTGCATGTTAATCAGATGTTACAGTCGGTTTAAATCATATCCAAAACTCTCAGAGTAACAGATGTGCTCATTTCAATGTGCTGTGTAACTTACTAAATTCACTATTTTTATTTACAATTTGGACAGTGATTCTCTAGTGAACACACATAAAATGCATGGATGAGAAACACTGGAAGGCAGAACGGAGTAAATGATGCCTACCAGTGCTGTGTGTCATGCTCCAGCTATTCCCAGGTGTTGAAAAGAGAAAATTATTGCCTTTCACAGATTACGTACAGCACTCCTTGTGCACTGGGGACTGGCGCCCGCATCTTTTTGCAACCATAACACACTGCTGTATTCAGCATGTGACTTCCTGCTACTCTCACCCTTCCCTTTGCTACAGAGACTGCCCTGTCTGATTTTGCCCATTCTTTCCAAGTTAGTACTGCCTATCTGCCTTGTCTCTACTGAATGTCTTCTTATTGATGCAAACCATTTTCTTAATTTATCTGGAGGACCTAAATAGAATAAAGTAGGGAAATTGTTGTCATCAGCATGAAGAAACATTTTCACAGCTCCTGTCGTAGTTTTCGGCGAAGTTCAGTCCTAGGATGAAGAACTTCAATCCAGGGTACATGAGGCAAAGATAGAGTATTAAAGGCTTCCTAAGACTTTTTCTTATTCATTAAATTTACAAAATTGCATAATTCAACTACAGAGCATAACCAACATTCTTTACCCTTTCAATATTGGAATCATAGTCCAAATTACCCATGTGGTTTGTATGCTCTGGGCTTCAGGATTACCCCAGCTACTCTCAAAGGCTGCTGTGTTGAATCCACTGCCTTGCCAACTTTATGGCTAACTTTTTTCCAATTCTTTGTCCTCCTGAAGTATATTCAGAAACAATAATCTGTTCTTCAGTATAACAATATTTCAGATACCCATGGCCCTATAGTCCCTTCTAAGCAACTGCCTGAATAAATTCGATTCGAAGCTGAATTTTTCTTTAAAGGAGCAGTTTCACCATTTGTTACAGACAAACTTTAAAATTTGAAATTTTTTCTGAATTGCACCTCATAATAGCTAAACAAATGTTAAAAACCATTACTCAGTAATTATATTTTAAACAATTGCGAAATCATCCTATAAAGGAAGCTTCACATCTACTGAAAAGTAATTATAATTTCTGAAAAATCAGTCTTGGAGTAGTAGCTTTTTTCAAGAGTGAATTTATAGTAATTTGTGTCTGTAGTACAACATAATTGCTTGCTCAAAATACAGTTTTGCTATTTATTTCCATGACACAATAAACTTTAAACAGTCCTTCTGACAAGACATTGCAACATTTTATCTGCAATGCAGGCGGAAGTGCAAAACTTGTGGAATGAAAACTTGATTATTCTGGATACAGCAAAAAATTTGGGCTATGAAGTGGTTGACACCTTTGTCATCACCATGGGACGTTACAAAGAATTCCTGCAGGGGAAGTGCGGCTGCCATTTCCATGAGGTAATAGTTTATGCATATATCATTCCCAGGTACTTAAGATACTTTAACTGTCAGATCTTAGAAACAAAAAGGTATGTGATGAGGTCAGCATCTGTCACTCAAAGTTAGGCCTGAATACAAATCTTGGGGAAAGCAGTTTGTACTGTGGCACTTGTCCCTCACTGCTCAGAGTGTAAGGCCACCCAAGGACATGCTGAACTATTAACGTGGTGATTCCTTGACGTGAAAATAAATGTACCCTTCTGCAAAGGTAACTCGTATAAAAAGATGTTGCACAGTTTCCAGGTTCTTGTATTATTTGTTACGTGTTATGTACCTCTGCTGCTTCTGCATGGGCTGTTTCTCTTTTTACTCAGTCTCACAGGTTTTTGGCTGATGCCTTCCTAACTGAGCAGCTCAGCACACTCACATCAAACCATAAGTACAATTAAAATGGAGCTTAAGATTGAAGGACCAATCTTACTGCTATGTATCTGTTTTCCTATGTCTGAGGAAAAATAATCTGGAATAGTTACAGTGATCCACTGTACAAACAGAAGTGTGAATTGCTTGTTCTCACTCACACCCGTAGTCCTGCTTTCTTGACTAAAATCTATAGAATTCTTTCGGGAGTGTTATCAGACTCACGTGAGCTCATGTGCCATGCGTCTACCTCACAGCTGGTTTCCACCTCAGCCTCCACGGCAGCTGACATGTTTTCAGGCCAGGGCCATGGCCTCTATCCTGCTCTGGGGCCACATCAGCAGGCGTGGTTAGTTAACCAGTCCATTAATCTACTCTGCTCAGTACTTGAGAGGCACAAATACAACTCAGTCCAAATGAAGCTGGAAAAGAGGGAGTAAGTCACAGAGTAGATATTTATGTGATTGATAACTAGTCCCATAAAGCAAATGCCTCCCTCCATTTTACCCAGACAGCTGTATTGACCCTTTTTTATCTAGAACCCAGATGTTGGTGTTTTTGTGGGTCATTGCTGATGTTTGCCATTTCCACAGATCTTGTGAGTGAAACAGAGAGCTTCAAAATTAAATATTTCAAATGCTTTGTATGGAACTGGATGGAAAAACAGCAGGGTGTGATCAGTCATCAGCGTTTTTCATGTACTCCTCCATCATTTTGTATGAGCTCATGTGCAGATTTGGTCTTGCTTCTCTGCCGAAGGAATCTCAACAGAGTATGTGTTTCTGGGGAGGATCAGGGGAGAATTTGGCTCACAGAGCTGTTATTAATGAGGCTCGAGAGGTCACTGTGCCTGAAAGAGACATAGATATGCCCAGTAGAATCCATCATGCACCAAAAACCAGACTTGATCCTTGAGGACAGCAAAAATAAAGTCCTTGAGTTCTTTCGATACTTCATTAGTTTTAATAGTTTTGTCATCGGCTTATTTCTGCATCCTGGCAAGTGGAGTTTCATTAGGTGCTGAAGCAGTTTGCACCAGGAAAATGGCATTTTGCCCCCAAGGACGGAGCCAAGAACACTGTGTAAAACCCCAGCACTTTTCATGTTTTCTGAGACCAGATGAGACAGATTAAATCTTGTGCTTTGTACTTTCACTTTCTTTCTCTTAAAAACTGGCATTCCTAAAGTCTCAGAAGATGGGACCCCTCTGTAAATGCCATCTGAGATAAAGCATGGCTGTTCAGGAATGGAGGACTGGCCATTCTGTGCAGTCAGAAAACAAGAACTGAAATGCCTTCAGCAGTTCTCATTTCGTTCCCACTAGCTGGCTGAAGAGAAAGCTATTTCCTCTGAATGGCCTGAAAAATTATTTGAGTTCCCACCAACCCATTTCAGAGGGTCTCAGGTGACCCTGATATAGAAATCTCCATCTCCGTAGACTCTACAATCTTTGCTCAGATTTCTAAGGGATCTGGACTTTCAAAGGGATTATGCTGAGCTGGGACAAAATATCTTGCATAACCCTGACACTTACTGCCCAACATAATTCTAGTTCTATGCACACATGAAAACATGATTTTTTATTTACCTCATTCTTTGAAAATGCTTATGAAGATTGGTCAGCACTATAAAATTATTATAGAAGCTATTTTTTAATTCAGATTTATTTCCTATTTTAATGGCAGTGAAATCATAATCACTACATGGAAATTAGCAACCTTGGGATTTTTGTATCTTAATCAGTGGCTGGCTGCTGGGTGAACATTAGATCACATTCCTGGGAGATTATGCCTAGCAGGAATGCAGTTTGGGTGATTGGTTCAAGGTGGCATCATTTTGAAATAATTGTAAGATCTAAGGCACTAATTTAGAAAAATGAACCTACAGTAATTGCACGAAAACAAATAATAGCCCTTGGCTTAGCTGTGTGCAATTGATCAGAGGATATAATGATTTTCTACATGGATAATTCCTGGTCTGTTTTCAGTTCTGCCAGCTCCCTCATAGTCTCTCTGCTCAGTTTTTCAAGCCTTTGCACGTTATTTCTTCACTCACACTTAATTTAGTATGATTTATTTCATTTATTATGAGCTTCACTGCATATGAGTGTTGATTCTGATTGTTCAGTGGCAGTAAATATACATTATATTTTTAAAAGCTAACATACTTCTGCATAAATATGTGCATTAATAGATGAATTCTGCATTGTCAAGTGCCTGCTGTGATTGAGATAGCAGGAAAACTGATGGGCATCAGAGCTATCAAGTCAGCATATATATACTATTTTAAAAATAAATTAACCACCTTTTCTGCTTTCTCTGGGTTTGCCACTGCCTGGGCCGAGGTCCTCTGTGTTGCATGTGTGCAAGGTTCTGAAGTTTTGTCTCTCTCAAAGCTGCTTCATTATTCATCAGTGATTGAGTATGCACTGAGACAAGTCCTTTAGCATTTCACAGGAGACCACCCCTCGAGTCATTAAGCTTCTGACAACCGTACCTTTCACTTTCTCACTTGTTAGTCCCATGAGCACGATTTTATTCCATACAAGTTGAACACAATAATCCCAGAGCTTTATACATATTTCAGGGGCCAGGGTGAAGCACTCTTCGGCACTGAGTTACTGAATCACATTGTGGTTCTGCCAGTGTGGTGTCCTGGGGAGAGGGATGTTAAATTGCACCATAACTCCATTCTTGAAGAAACACGACACATGAGGGTTTTCATATCAACATGGGGCTGGGCCAGGTTTGCATCAAGACCTCAGAATGAGGCATTCTCACAGGGCTCATAGCTGAGACACATTATATGAGCCTCAAGTGCTTGGTATGAGAGCAAGATTTAAACCTTTCTGCAATTTGGAGCAGTCATGGGTTTGTTTTTTCACATGCTAAAAATATACAAACAAGCTGTTGAGTATTAATTTTATTGTCTTGGGTAAATTGTCTCTGGTGAAGAGAACAGAGTCTAATACACAAAGGCATTACAGAGTCAAATGACTGAGTATAATGGGCCTATGCATGTAGATTTCAAAAATTAAGATCTTGCTCTTTAGTTAGTTTGTAACACAACAAACTGGCCATTAAAATACTGTTTATGAGCAACTTGCACCTCAAGGTAAGAGTATCAGAACCTGCTTCACGGACAACTGCCTCAGCATTTCTGCACACACAGCTGTGTATCTGTCTTTCTAGGTGCAGGCAGAAAGCACTCACATATGTCATTTCTTTTGCAGGTGGTGAAATCCAATCCCTCTGAAGAAAGGCCACACATAACAATGACGTTATCAAAGCACTATACTCTGGGGAAATATTTCGGCAGTCAAAGCAAACCATCACAACTGCAGGACTATGCAACAAATTCTCAGTCCCCGTATCATGTCCGAGGTCCAATAAATCAAGTTTATTCTGAAATCCTTCTCAGCAGGCTCTGTGCAAGTAAAAGGGAGTTTGTCAGCACATAGCCTCTGTTGGATATAGCACCGAGACTAGAGAAGTGCCACTGCCTGAGTGACAATTGAAGGATCACTGTGGATTTATGAAGGAAGCACACAAAGATAGTTTGGACATGTGGTATTTTTCCAAAAACCTTATGAAATTAAGATATGCCCTGGTGACTCTGTTGTGTGAAAATGGAAGATAGAGGGTTGCAAAGGAGAGAAGAGGAAAGTTACTTGAACTGTTGCCAAAGACTAGAACAGCTGTAGTTCAAGCAAGTGTGTATTATTGATAGTAAAAAAAGACCTATATATTCACTTGAACATTTGGAAAGGGCTGCTTTAGGTCTTCAGCACTACCTAGTTTTCTATTTATAGAGACACTGTAATATTTGAATGTATTTAGAAACTGACTACATTCCATTTGAAAGAGTTTTATTTTATGTGGACAGGTTTCCCTTCTGTATCAAACCTTTTCTGTTTAGACACTTGGTTTATAGAATCTGAAAATGTCTATTAGCATTTTACTGGTGACACCGAGTTTTGAACTCTAGTGTTTTTAGTGAAAACACATCTCTTCTTTGTATCTTAGATGGAACAGATATCTACTCTATTTTTTTGCATGTTCTGAAGCTAATAGGGAGATTGGTTACCTACACTTGAGACTGATTGTAACTGTCTCAATGTAACATGTAAATATAGTGAATTTGTTAACATAACTTTATTTATGGTCCCAGTTTAGGAGAGTGCCCGTATGCAGGCAGAGTGCTTAGGTAAGTGCTTCAGTATCTACCTTGGCCTGTAAGGCAAGCAAGTATTCTTTCTGCATGGAAGTGCCATTTCTTTCATAATTTTTTATAAAATACTTGCCAATGTGTGAAGCCAGCACCACAAACATAACAAAAATCCCCCTTCCAAGCACACATAATAATTTCACATAAGAATTTATCTATCATAAAAAGTGTGTGATGTGATGGCAGCAGAATATACTGCCAGCATCTCTTGCTTGGCATGGACAAGACCTTGCCTGAATGCCAGTTTCAGTTCAGACCTTCTCTGAATTGCATTTTCATGCTGTAGCCCAGCTACATCCCCAGTGTCTGCAGACCTTCTGTGGGTGACACCCCAGGGAGAGGCTGTGTGTTGGTCTCCTCCCACAGGGCTGGCAGCCCATTCATTCAGAGTTGTGGTGCCCAATGGGAAACCACGCATGGTCCAGGATTAGCAGCTGGGGGACAGGTTAGTGGCAACCCATAGGACTGTTGTCCCTACAAATTATCCAGTTATGGATTTTTATTCATCCAGTCCTGCAGCAGGCAATCATGACACTACTCTACCACCATGCATTAGAGAAGGGTGTTTTAACCAGGCAAGTACAAGTATAACAAAGGATCTGCTGAGCTCTGTGTCATGCTTCACTGTCACGACTTTACATATAATCGTCCACTGGCTTCTGCCTTCGGAAAGGAAGCCACAAACAATGTCAGGGAATAAATAAATTGTAGCAAATCATCAACAAACAAATCATCATCTTATTTGCCTTAGTAGCACACAGAGGGGCTACCCTGTATACAAGTAGGGCCAGCAATTTGTGGCACAACATTTAGTACTTGCCTAAGATCCTGTATCTGTCAACAGCCTGTATGCCCAGCTATAGTTTTGTGAATTTGTGCTTCTTCAGGTAAGATATGTAAAGTTATAATAGGAAATTGTCATGCAATATGGAGTTTGGCATCCTAGATGATAGTGTCCTCCAAAATAGGATCTGGCATACCTAAATTAAGACACCTTTCACTATATTGAAAAAGCTCCTAATTTAGACAATGACTTAAAATTATTGAGATGGTGTGGTTATCTCTGTTTCTGTATAATATGCTGCTGATTGCTTACAGTAAATATCCCTAAATTTCAATGTAAGATTTTCCCTGGCATGGAGATCTACATGAAAGATGGGTCAGGAGCTGTGCATAAATATTGAAAATATCAGCATCTGGTTTTGAGCAATATGATTATCTAAAGAATATAATTGTATGCAAATGATATAATATATTCTCTTGGGTCTAGAAATCCAGGGCTGCACAACCTTAAAGCTGAAGGATAGAATATCATCATTAATATGAGTAGATGCACAATACAGCCAGATGTCTTCAGTGTTGAGATGATCAATGATAGGTGTATTACAGTTCTACTTCTGATAAGATTTTTTTTTGTAGCTCATTTCAATCCACATGCTGTTACTGTTATTATTGTGCACACAAATATTTTTAAGGCATTAACCGGGTTTTTATGTTTGTTTTTTTAGCCAAACCCTATTGCTGAAGCATCAGCTTAGTGATGAAAAGGAAAGAGTTGACTTTGTTATACTGTAGTGAATATCAGTGAATGTGCAATTCATCAGTTCTGGTTTCACCACAAAATGGTTTACATGTGCTGTACACCCAGATGTCTTAATGTTTTCCAAATTTTAATATTTTTCAAATGTATTAAGTGTATATTTTCCTGTGTGTTTTCTATTTTTTACATGTCTATGTACATAATATGTCTGTACAAAGTCATTGGTACAATTTGCAAGTTGACCTTGATTTGAACGAGTTTTCTGAATAAGCTTTTTCCAGCACTGTGTATGATCCACGTAGTCTTAGGAATAAACAAAGGATATTAAGCTACATTTTCATTATTTAACTTTAAAATATATCTGGTATCTCTAGGTATGTGAAAGATGAAAGTTGAGATTGAAATGCAAGGATTGCTTGTTCATATGATTTAAAATTTATGGATTAAAACAATAAAATAATTACTGTGTTTGAATTCCAGTGAGAGCATGTGTTGCTATCTACAGTTTGCTCTAGAATTATTATATCTGCTGTGACATTTTGCCTGAAGAAACATGAAAGTGTTCCTATAGTCCATATATCTACCTTACTCCCATTATTTACCATTAAAATAGCAAAAGACCTAGTAGTCAGGTTGAGTTCTGCCTCCTAACAGAGACATGAGTGGCCCTGGAATTAGTGGCAGGATTGAAATATTCAGGCTGGGAAAAAAGTACCCTGGGAAGTGGGGTATCCTGCTCAATGTCTGCCCAGCAGCCTGTGGAGATTAGAACAGAACTAGGGTACACTTTAAGCTACAGGTAGAGGAAGAATAGAACTGTGTTGCAAAATAAACACTCTGATATACAGAGCAGTAGTCTCAGTTATTATTGCATGCCTTTAGCTGAAGCTGGAGCATGATTTACCAGCGCACAAAGAGTTGCAACTCCTCAGCTCTCATATGACTCCATAGATGTTGAACAGTGAATTGGGTTAGAGGCTTGCAGGGTACCTGGCCACCATGATCAAGTCCATCCTAATAAATATCTTTGGAATAACTGACTGACATTGGAATAAAAAATACTTCACTTTTTGTAGGGAAATGCCTTGACAAGTCTTCTCTGTCATTAGAGTTGCTAGATTTCAGGGAGCTGAAAGAATGGACTACAAATACAATATTTAGTCTTAGTATTCATTTGAAAATTATAATCTTTAGAATAATCTCTTTCACACTGTTAAATACAAGGCCTGTATTTTTCTCTTCTGTGACATATTAAAGAGACATCAAAGTAAGTTTATTTGCTTAGTGGGTGGGGTAGCAAGGCATCAAATTACCTCAAGGTTGAAATAACCACTAATAGTTATGCTTCTGTTGCTATGTTGAGCCAAAGAGAATGCTTTGAAGATGCAGATATGTGTGATATTAAGTTGACTGCAATCCAGGGATCTTTCAGATTACTCTTTTAGAGTAAAGTGATTTTTAGAGGTGCGGTGAACTATTTGGCACAGACTCAAACTGCTAAACAAGTCTCTGTAGGGTCACATGAAAAATATGGTCTTACCTTCTTGTTTGCCTGCTAGCTTTGCATCTGGCTTGTTTTACCTCACTGATTACCTGTACCTGCTCTACTCCGCATCAGCCTTTCTTTCAGATGACCTTAGAAATTTTTGTTTTGTAGACTAGAAGCTTCTGGAAATCTGAGATATAATTGTCGCAAATTCAGTCTGAATCTTCAAAATGTGTTTTTGTCAACCCCAACAGCATTAGAGCACAGCAGAGGTAGAGCAAGCCTCTAGGGCAGTGATTTTCTCTGATGAAGTTAAAAAATCTGTGTTGTATTAAGTAGTTAGTTTGCACTAGCACTTAGCTCTTCATGGAGCTTGTCTTTACCAAGCAAAAATCCATCTTTCAAACTCCACTGCCATCTTTACCTGGCAGTGGAGTTTGGAAACTTTGAAACACCAGAACAGTCTGTGTAAAATGCAGGCATACCTATTTATTGGTGCTGGTACGTATCCTGAAGTATTTGCTAGTACCTTCGCAGTATCCATTGAACAGAAAGCTCTGACTACACAGTCAAAAGACACTGTGCATTTTAGGCTTACATGCGATTAGATTGTACTAAAAATAGTGCTCCATGTCAGTCTAGGCGAGTACCTGGAGCTAAGTGTCCTAGAAAACTACTCAAGTCATTAACTTCAATGGTGAAGATGAGCCTATAAGGTCACAACAGGGTCTTCTGCAGCACAAGTTTCTGTTGTGATGGACTTCTCCCTTTTCTACCTTTTTTCATCTGACTGTTTGGCCAGCTCTCGGCACCTTTGGGCAGCCCTTCCTGCAATCCCTCAAGCATGTTCAACAGCCTTGGCAAGGGAAACCACATTAAGCAGCTCTGAGCTGAAGATCAAGCATACGTTCAAATTAAATCTGAACTGAAGTCTTTATGAAACACAGCATCTATTAAGCATCACCTTCATTTGCTCTGGTACTAAACTTCCCTAATGAGGAGCAGGATTCACTCCCTTTCAGCTGAAACTCAAATACCAAGGTGTTTTCCCAGCTTTTGACAAACTTTTTTTCCCACTGCTTGCTTGCATGAAATAGAGGGAGAGAACTGCTCTGCATGCTCCTGCCTAGCAGAGTGAGGTGTGTTCACACAGTCACTGCAGTGAGCATTTCCCTCCCATACCTCGTTGTGGGGACAACATTCCCACAGCAGATGGTGTTTTCAGTATTGTGATTTTTTATCTGTTTTGAGCAGTGGCAGCCTATGTGGTTAAAACAGACAGCTCAGTGTCTGCCAGCATTGCCTGCCCCAGTGCTGCTCTGAGGACACTGGGTAGATTCTGGGTGAAGACAAGACTGCAGAGCTAAAATCCTTGAGTGAGGAATAAAAATGACTCAGACATCTCTTGACAAAGTCAGGGCAGTTATGAAGAGCTCACTGCAAATCGAGCAGGTGAAATTAATGTTGTCAGGAGCCCTTTAAAGTTAGTAAATTGTATGGATTGTTGTCAGGGTTTGAAGACCAGATCTGTGTTTAGCAGAGTTTCTCACATGCCATGTTCCAAAAACATCTTTTATATTTTCTTTTGTTCTTGTCATTATCAACTTCCATATTTCTGTTATGATTCTGTGGGACTAAGAATTTTGAAGTAATATTTCTACTGTGCCTGATAGTGATTGTGCAGCCTCCCCAGATGGTAGTCAAATCATCTAACAGATCAGAGAAGTTTTATTACTTCTGAACGATATTTTTCCTTTACTTCCATATGCCAGCTCCAAAGTTTCTTTATATTTACAGAAAGCTTTAGTTATGATAACTCTAATGCCTCCAATGTATTCAAAGAAACCTGCCAATCCCTATTTATCCTGACAGGACGGAAAACATTTTACGCCTTGAAAACCTGACCTCGCAAGTCATTAGATAATGTAGCACCCAGCATGATCTAGCCCACAAATCATATGAAATATGATGAAATAGAAATAGAGAATCACAGTTTTGTTCTACTAAAGTTTTCACTGGGGTGCTTATAATTTAAACATGATTTATGTGGACTGATAGATGTGTTTTTTTCAGCTCAGGGCCTTTGTTGAGCTCTCTTTACAGCAAATGGTATCTATTAGCTACTGTAAAATCCTGTTTCAACATCTTTTGACATGGTGTCCTTCCCAGTTCTTATAAAACCCATATATACATGGGGATTTACTGCTGATGGTAAAAGGTTAAATCATAACAGGTCTTACTGCTCCACCCATCACTGTTCCCTAAATTCTACATTGCATCATTTCTCTGCAATAACAAGGAGTCAGGGTCTAGTAACCTCTTAATGCAGGGCTCCTCAGTCTCTAGAACAGTCCAGCACTGTAGCCCTGATGGAGTTATCAAAATAACACACCTTCAGCTGTGAAATGCATACAGCAGAGCCTGCAGACATACTCAAAACTCGCCTGTTGGATCAAGGCCAGCCTGGAAGTCAATGACAACAGCTTCTAGAGACTGTTTTCAGGCACCAAAACCTGGTTTCCTGCTTAATTCTACATATTTAACAGAGGCATTGTAATTATGATTGTGCTCACACTAGGCTCCTCTGTAATCATCACAGAAAGACCAAAATCTGAATTATTCTCTAGAGGTGCCTTTTATTTCTACAATATTACTTACTCTAAAGGGAACATAAAGCAACTCAGATTTTTCTGATTGATGCCTAAAGTTTTGAGAGAAGAATGTCAGTTCAAGAGAGATGTGGCTGTGGGATTCATTATGCAGGTAAGAGATGTTTTTATATCCCCCTTCTGCTCCTTTTACTGCAGGAACTCGATCACAAGTCCACCACCATCATCACCAGGAGATACTTTCCATCATGGATAACATGGAACACTCTCAACATCTGCTCCTGGAGCTGCTTGTAGGTTTAACAATGCACTGGATCAGAGGGAAGACAGTCCTGAAGGTGAGCAGAACATTTCATGGTAGTATGGCATACACAGGTTTAAGACCCTTCATTTGGGTAAATGAAGAAAAAATCTCCACCTACTGCCTTACAAGAGGGCTAGGTGAATGTCTGTTTCTGTGAGAAAAGCCAAGCTGACAGGCACCCAACTCCAGAAAATAGATTCTTTTTCCAGTTTAGAGGTCATATCAGAGATAGGTACCTGGTTGGTATCTGAGGGCCCCAGCTTCCACCACTCATTTCTGTACCAGAAATGCATGGTGAGCCCGAGTAACGCAGGGTCTGCTGACCACTATGCAGGAAAAATATTTAATAGGCATTAAAAAATGAGCCTAACCTTGGCTCCCCATTTTGGCTCCATGAAGAATTTAGTGCCCTTAGCATCTCTCCACACCTCACACACAAATACACCCCCAGTGTTACCCGCTCTGTGTGTGGCTTGTAGCTGTTCGTGTAATTGCTCTCTACCTCACTTAGCTCAAAACAATACAGTATAGAAAAGACTTCTTTGAATTGTAGTGTATAGAGCAACTTGTGCAATTTCAGATGGTTTGAGTGGGACAACTGTGAGATAACAGTTATGACAGGGGGTGAATTGTAGCATTCCTGAAGACATAGAGGGGAAAGGCAAATGGAGAGCTGGAGCCAGGAGGGAGATGACAATCTCTCCACAAGTTAGATGCAGACAAACCACTTCCATCCCCACTGAAGTGCTGTTGGTGGACTTGTCCCCACCTCCAGGGGTTTAAATGCCTGGTGTGAAAGTAATATTCTTAATGTGAATAAATACCTGCTACAAATACAAGTTTGTAAATGAGATGAAAAGGGTTAGAAGCAGGAACGTCTTAATTTTTGGTAACTAATCAAACTGTGTCTAGGGAGCCTGAGGGACTATAATGAATCTATAAAACAAGTTAACACCTGCTCCTCACACTTCTGTTAATTAAAATTCAGTAGAGATGCAAGTCATTGAAATGAGTGATCTGTCACTCCACAGGAGCCAGTCTGGAGCAGAGCGTCTGTCTAGACAATGCTGCAATCAGCATATTTTGTATCTGGTATGCCATCTTCCATGCTCCTCCAGCCTGGGCACTTGGGCTATTTCCTAGGGTGTGAAGGACAGAATGTCAGCCCTCAACTTCACAGTCATTTCTAGTTTTGACTAGACAAACTCCAGACAATCTGTTTTGGTAGTGGGGAGTCGATACAGATGCAGAGCTGCCTACGAGCTCTCAACCCCCAAATAACAGCACCACCATCTCAACACTGCAGAAAATGGTCCTGCAGCTACTGGGGGAGAGTCAGTGCAGTAGCAGAGCCCAGCCTTCGGCAAGCAGTGACTGCCATATGCCAGACAAGGGCAGCACTTGTACATCTGGCAAGGTTTCCTTTGTTCAGAAGAAATGGTACCTGACCTGGATTTTCTTCAGTTTTTTCCGCTTGGGAATGTAAGATCTAGGCTTGCTCTGTCCACCATAACCAGATCTCTGCCTCCTTTTGGGGCTTGGGGAAGCTGGGATGGTCCTGTCCCTTTCCATCATCCTGACAACGTATTTTCTGGGATGTTTGTAAGTGAAAACACCACACTGAGTATTTGTTGCCTGGTTCGAGGTTTTCGCTGCCTCTGCTGAGCAAAGGCTTTCTCCACAGAGCGTAGAAGATCTGAGGGAAAAAGTTCTATAGAACATTTAAGGGTTTGACAGTAATTCTGCCACAGACAAGCTGCTGAAGTGAAAAGTATGGCTAACGTCCAAGTGGCAGCGCACTGCAATATAAAATGAAAGAAAAATCGAGGCTTGATTTACAAGGGCTCTGGTAAAAATACTATGACACAGCACTGGTAGATTTTAAATAGGGATTTGTGTCTTCAAATCTTTCACCAAGTAATACTGAAGGAACTAGACTAATTTTATTTTGATTCAGATGGAATATTTGTGGGGTTTTTTCTCATCACAGAACAATATTGATGGCAGTGCAAGATGAAATAGAAATCTGAGGTCCAATCCTGGCTCGTTCATGCATGATATCTTATTACTTTTGAAGAAAATATAGATACCCAGCAGAAATTCTCTGTATCTTTCCAGGTTATTTTTGACAGATTTAGAGAAAACTGCTATGAAAGTACCTAAGAAAATACCCATTATTGTCACATATTCAACTGCAATCAATGCATCTGCTTCCTAGGTCCATAAATATTTTATGGCCATCTAGCCAAGAATGCAGATAATGCTGTGTCTTGAGCATAGGTACAATATATGGACCTGTTCACGTTCACTCCTTTCTCCAACTGATTACATTTTTGTTTAAAAGGATCTCCAACAAGGTCCTCTAGATGGCCAGAAAATGACAAGCCTCTGAAGCCCAAAGTTCTTCAAATTTGTTCATGCTTTACTTAGGTGCACAGATTTTATGAACATGACTGCATGCAAGGAATTCATGGGTTCTCCTGGCACATCTTGACGAATCCTGCAAAAAAGTAATTGTCATCCTCTTACAAAAGCACTCCCAGTCTTTTCTTTTTCCTGCCATTCTTTGAATATTCCTTACTAAAATCTTCTGGCCTTTCTTTCCCACTTCCACCATTTTTTCCTTACTTCTTCATCTCCACTTCCACCTCCCCCGTCTATGAACAAGTGACCAACCTCATTTTTCCAATCTCCACATCACCTAGCCTGCTGAGTAGTGTCCCGTTCTCAGCTGGTGAAGCTGTGGTCTCAATCAGCTTTATTTTGGACAAGTGAAGGCTTTGTGAGCAATATAATGTGCCTGTGTTCCCACAGGCCCACTGCATAACTAAAACCTGTTAGAAGAAAAAGTTGTAAGAAGTTGAAAATTAAAATAAGGTGGGAATGCATTTCAGTTTTTCGTTTTCTCTTACAAGATCCATCTCTTCCTTCATCTCCCTCATGTTATTCTCCATCTAATTAATTTAATCAAATTCCTATTTTCATAGAAATGTGTCCTACCTGTCCATTTATCTTCCACCCCCTGTTCCTGTATAGGCAAAATTAAATGGTGTATTTACACAGCCATGTCCACCCTTGTAGCTGGTTCTAATACAGGGTCAGTGTACTAAAGGAAGGAAAGGGTTTTTTTTGTTGAGGTGGAGACCCTTGATTTAAATAGGTGGAGCTGTATTCCCGTAACATGGTAGATTTGGGATTTGGTGAGTAAATTGCACCAACTCTCACACTCACACGTGCATAAGTGGTCTCAGGAGTCGTATTGTAAAGCAGTCCTCCTTGTAACACATCACCTCAACATACAGCTTTAAGGGTCTTAAAGCTTACTTCTATAAAAAAGTTGTTTCCATAGTTCCTGCCCACTTTCTGAAAGTGACAGATTCTGCAGCTAGGGAGTAGTTTTGCATCTGATTATATTTTTTTAAGCCCATTTGCTTATTTTTGTAAGGCAGGTAAATTTAAAGTTAATATACAGCCCTTCTATAGCCACAAATAATACAATGAATCTTTGTCCTCCAATATTGCAGCAGGGATCTGATCCAGTAGACACAGTTAAATTTATATGATGTAAATATAGTCTGATGTAGCTTGATTCAGCAGACATTTATTTCTCTGCTTCATTTATACTGTACGGATAGTGCCATTTATTCCTTGAAAGTAGCAACAGAGATAAAATAGAGACCATATGGAATATTTGCAAGCTCTAAAGATTTTATCATCAGATCTGAGAATATGTTTCTTTCCATTTTTAATACAAATGATTCACTTAACATTTTGTATTTAGGCTTCCCTTTGAGCTATGCTGCATTAGTTTTTGCCATCACCAGTTTCTATAACAGTACAAGTAATTTTTATTGGTAAAGACAGGTGATCAGTATTTACTCTCTGTTCTTAAATTCAGCTTATATTTTTGTTGTGCCTTTGTCAGTATATTCTTAACTCTCAATTTCTACATTTACCATAAGGAGACATTAGTGTTGACATTGCTAACGATGTCATCTTCAATCTCAAATGTAAAAAAAAAATAGTACATCAGTTCTTCGTAACTGTGATAATATAAAATTTGTGATGGCTGCAGTAAAACAAAATATATTGACTTCTCTTTCATGTATTTTTGCACCTGAATCACACACTCAAGCTCCCTCTACAATCATGAAACCTTTTAATCACATGTGCCCATTAAGTTGTACTTCAAAGCACAAGTCAAGTATCACCAAGTAAGTCTAAAAATCTTTCCTGTTGAATCCCCTCTATTATTGGCCAGCACACTACGATATCCTGTGTAGCCTGAGGATGAGATAAACAGGAAGTGCACAGAGATACTGGATTTATGTGCTAACCAAGTCAGCTGTGTGATAATAAAAATAGGAAGCTCCTATGGCATTCTTCCCCTTTGTTCCAACAGATATTGAAATGTAACAAGCCTTGGAAAACACAAGATGATGTAAAGATCTAAAGATAGTAATTTCTGGAAAACAGACTTATTATCCCTTTTTTTTGGTGTGGACCAGGCCTGTTGTATATCATCATGATGTTTGTCCATGACCAAACAGACTCTCTTGGATCCTTGCAGATAACACCTCCCAGAGTGCAGCTGAAGAGGATGTATGTTCCATTAAAACACAGATAATGGGATGTCTGGCACTGGAAAACAATTTTGAGGAATAACATACAGCTTATGCTCCAAGTTCATTGTCCAAAAATATTTCCTAATCACTTATGTAGAAATAGCCATAGATATTAAAAAAATCAGCGATAGCAATGAAGCACCTGTCAGACTCTCACATGCAAAAGTACCAAGCACAGCTGGGGCAGAGCAATGAGCCCATTCTAATGCAATTGTGAAGGATAATTACAAAATTAAATAGATTCTATTTACAGAAATGAGAAATTAAAGGAATTGATGGTTCTGCCTGTTGTTCTTCACTACCTAAAAGGAAGGAAAATTTAGAATCACAACATAATTGAATTTTCTGAGCAATAACAAAGGCTGAAAGCATTTGCTGTGAGTGTATTGAAACTACAGAAATATGCCTATTTCTAGACAGAAGATCTCATTAACTTGGTTCTGAGGCTGTAAATAATTTGTTCATTCAGGAGGGAAACTTAATACTGTGTGCACTATTAAAAACAGATATTTATGGCACCACGGCACTTAATTTTACAGCTGTGTTTGTGAGGTCCTTTACACTTCGTCTGGGGAATCTTTCACATACCCTAGGAACTGCAACAAGCAAGAGATCCCAGGCATCTGGGCAGCAGCCCTGACTCTGCAGGATGGTGAGGAAAGGCAGAGGGAGTGACAAACTGCCCAGCTCCACTCTGGGAGTCAGGATTAACAGCTGCACTTTTATGGCACTGAGACACTTCCATCAGAGGTGTTTATGGAGTCCTGGCATCACCTGGATTCTCCAGGGCAATACTGGGCCATGTACGTCCTGCTTGTGTCTCCCAGCAAAGACTACCTGGCTGGATTATCTCCTGAAAGAGGTTAGGGTGGAGGGTGCCTTGCCCTGCTCTCCAGGCCGAATCGCGAGGCATGCTTACCACTGCCCATGCCATGCTGAGGAATACCGATCTCTCCTCACAGGAGTAGGTGAAATTGTAGGTGCTCAAGATCCACACTGACCCCATTTTCACTGGTGGTCATTGGAGGTTTTTGCGGTTGATGAGCTGGTCAAACATCTCAGAACACAGGAGTAAAAGGAAGTTTTCAAATTAATAATTATAAGCACAATACGAAACTACCAGTAGGAAAGACATAAAAATACAAAAAAATCCCCAAACAACTAAAACTATTCCTTTTTATCCCCATGGCCTTAACTTTTGCATGATTTAGATCAATGCTATTACAAGGTTACTGAGATGTCAAACCCCAGCTATTCTGATAACTTGCCAGTTTAACGGAGTTCAATTAGTTGGGGACAGCCTAAACCCTGTAGACTCTGGCATCTTGCCCACAGCTAAACACATTTTAAACCACAACTACCCTGTCTTATGCAACAGTGGGGAAATATCACAGCTGCAGGAATATAATACGGGTAAGGTTTCCAAAGCTGAAAGACTTTCTTTGACAACAGTGTTAAAAGGTTTAAGTGGGTGCAGATTCTCCTGTGCCAGGCCCAGTCAAAAAAGAAAAATTTGTTAGAAAGGTAGAAGAAGGTGATCACTGAGGACAGGAAATACGGAAGTGGCTCAGGAAACAGGTAACATGTAACACTGACTTAGCAATATTTAGTAAGATTTGAAGAAGGATTTGATGTTTATCATCCAACCCAATCAAAAATGTTGATAGTCTTATAAAACCTGCAAGTGCAAGGCATCCTGTAAACATTTGACATTAAAATGAACATTTATGAAGGGACAGATTGCTTTCTTACCAGGGAGTTTCTCGATTTTTAAGATCTGCTGTGCTCATTACCAGTGAAGAAATATAATTTTACATGGGCCTTGGATTATCCACAATGTAACTGTATAAGGTGTTAATTTTTAAATATTTTTTATATTTATCGATCAAAAAGCACCAAGTGGGAATGGGGCAAGATGAGAAACAAGGATTATTGGGGACATAAAGGAAAAATGCAGAGACACAAAAGATGAAATTCATGCACTGAAATGGGAGAGATCATTGAAATTGAGGGGGGAAAGTACGTAATTAATTATTTGAATTTGGAATGTTTTAAATACTGTCCTATAACTTGAATGGCTCTTAACTTGAAAAAGTAGGTCATTTATTTCTTTCCATGACCACCACACCGTGGGTAGAAAGAGACTGTTTCTGTGGTTGTTGTCACAATACCGTTCTTTAACATTTCTTCCTAAGCTTCCTCTGTTTAAACTGGCCTTGTAGGTAAATTCACACGTATGGTGCAAGCAGTCTGACCACTGGACCAAATGATTTGCAAATTAGGCACATATCCATACCTCGATGAATGAGAAGATAACAAATAGAGCTTTGTATTATGACAGTTACAGAGTAGATTCTCCTGTTTCTATCATTATCCTCACTCAAACAATAAGTAGCTCATTTGGAAATTGAATTAGCAATGAGAAACCAAGGACCTGATCATGGATTTGATGATGGTGTGCCATCTGACACCAGAAAATTAAATAGCTCTCTGAATCTCAGTTCTCTCATCACAGGATGGCAACAGTTCTGTGCTTGCGAATCATGTCTCTATTAGGAGATGTAACAAAATCATCTATGAAAGAGTCCTGTCGAAAGCATTAATGCAAATTACCAGTTGGGGTGGGAATATAAATTGAGTTATAGACAGCACTGCTCCTAGGGGAGCAGTTCTTCCTCCTTCCTCTACCTGTATTATACCTAAAATTCAGTGACCTTTTTGGCAGCAAGCGTGCTGCTTCTGCACACACCAGGAACACGCATGAGCACACACACGCAGTACCTTATCCTGCTTATCTCAGGAACTTCTGTATAAAGCTTACACAAACATCAACAAAGCAGTGGTGTTACATCCTCAGGGGAGTCTGATCTAAAACTAAATAAGGAATACCTCCAGATGTCCCCTCTGCATTGAAGTAATTTGGATTCTTCAATGCACTTGAGCATGGACTTCCATGCACTTGAGTACTTTTCACCAAACTCCACAATTACCTCCTAGAAGTTCTGCAACACCAGCCAGCAGCATCAACTCTAATCTCATACACTTTATAAAAAAAAAAAAAAACCCAAAAAAAAAAATAAACAAAAAAACCCCAAACAACCAAAACAAACAAACAAAAAACCTCCAAAACAAAACACCAATTTAAATGATTTTGCTTTGAGTACAAAGAAAAATTAAGCAAACTTTGTCAGTGAAAAATTCCTTTTTTCATTATGTCCTGTTTCTGAGAGCATTTCTCATCATCCTCAAAACAGCTAGGGAAATTCATTGACGCCATCAATGTGTACTGTTATCAAATACAATTTTACTACTAATTTTAGCTTTTAACAGTAAGTAAAGTCTGGTTGAAATCAGAATTTATAAGTGGATTTTATTCCCACATTTTTCACACTATGCTCTGAAGCCTTTACAGCATTCCCTTGATGAATTTTACTTAATAATAGTATGCTGAAAATATCTCCCGGGGGTAACTCTAGAAAATACCTACTTTTAGATGGTCCATATCAGAGAACACAATTTGCTAGCAAGACTTCAGAAGAAACCCATACCACCTTCCAGAATCCCCCCAAAAATGAGCAATTCTCAAGTGCTCATGTAAACATTGGTAAGCCCACGACACTGCCTCCAGATTTGCGACCACAGGAAAGAGCAGACTCTAAATTCAGACTGAGTCCTCTCTTCCTAAGCCCCAGCTTCCGGGCAGCACATTAGCAGTAGATGTAGATTGCCAGAAGACCTACTCAGCAATTGATTCAACAACTATCTGGAGTTATGGGCTCCAGAAAGCTTAGTTTTCTTCTGGATCTTTCAGCAAGGACAAAAGGGATTGTGAGAAGCATGCATACTCTTTCCTCACCTTCCAGGTACTACTTCTCCCTTTTTTATATATGTCCCTGCACATAGAAAATGTGGTTCTGTATACTGTGTTGTGCAGCTACTATGAACATAATATTCAGGGGTAGCTTTGGAATCATTACATGTTTGTGAGATCTGTTTGTGAAGTCTCCATCTGACAACACGTTGCTACTGGATGCACTTTAATTGCTGTCCCAGTCATTTCTGAACTCAGCATGCCAGGTCTGAATCAGCAGCAGTGTGTACTTTCAGGTATAAACATTAAAATGAATAACAGCAATAATGTTAAACCTCTGCACAAGGGGCAGAGGGATCTTGGAGGGCCATGTGGGCAGAAGGGGCATCTCTGTTTTCCTCTCCTAATCTCCCTTCTACTGCCAGCCTGAGCTTATTGAAGTCCTGAGGCTCCTCTACAGACATCCCCTGACAGAGAGATGCTGCACTGTGAGGGAGCACTGCACCAAGGGCATGAGGACCCCTGCCCTGAAATCCAGGGACTCTGCGCATCTCTCCTCGTGTCCCTTCTCACTGAGGGTACAGTACTCTCATTACCCCCATGGCTCTGCTTGGGTACCTCTATTTTGCCAACAGGGTTCCAGTTCCTTCAATGCAAAGACTTGGCACGTCCAAAGTTCCCAGAGTGATGGCACATCATTCAGCCAAGCACTGAGGGGGCTTGAAAGCACACTTTTTTTTTTTGTGTTAGAAGTACAGATTTTGAGCTTGGTCACCACACGTGATAGATGTCATAGCTGAAGGGATAACCTGATATACGTTTTCCTCTGTTCATTTCTAAACGATGAGGGGATAATGGCTCTATCGTATGTACAGGTAGGATAATGCAGTTTCTCCTGTCATATTCATGTCTCTGATGGGCATCAGAAGTTCCAGGAGAAGGAAAATAATTTGAACAAAGCTTTCAAAAGGGGTGACTTGTTTAGGAGAAGTTAACTTTGTATGCACTTACATCTAATAAGATGACAAACCTTGATTATAGTGAAAGCACTGGCCACTATCTTTTTAAAGAGATAATTGGTCTATCTGTGAAGCACAATATCTGTGAAGTGAAACTTATTCATGCAGATTCTGCACAACAGAGTATTCCTTTATATAATAGTGAATCATATATATATATATATGTAATTGGCTCTGTCAGGATCACATTAATGTTCATTAAATATTAAATTAATAAATGTCCCATCAGGAAATACAAATCTGCTTAGACACATTTCCTTTTTTTCCTCCTTTATCAACATTTGACTTTCTTTTATTTAAAATAAAAAAATGTGGGCATTTTAGTATGAATGTCTACAGATAGCCCCACCATGGCCACAGAAAGCGAGATAAGCAGAAAGTAGAATTCATCTTTCCTGATTTATAGTAAGTTTTGTTCACTGAAGCTTGGCACTTGACCTTGGCTTGGATTCTGCTTCACTGTCTCCGCATCCCACTCATGTTGCTGTCTGTCATAGAGTGAGTGGTCTTCCAGCACTGAGGGCTCTGAAGCATCAGTGAATTAGAATTACAGACCTCAGAATCATCTGGCAAATTACAATAAATCTTGGTAGATCAGCAAGGCATTTCTAACTTGTTTCCCTTTGCAGGTTTGCAAAGCACATAATGTGCAAAGTAAAGTGTTCGCCCTTCCACTCTTGGTAGCCAACTGACCTACATGCAGACACAGAGCTCTGGACTAACAGAAATAGTACTGCCTGTGCTGCCTTTGCCTGGGGAAGAGAGTATTACTGGAGGGAATAAAGCAGAGAGATGGTGTAAATAGCAGGCAGGAAGATAAAAGGCATGAGAATGGGAGAGGATGGGGATCTGGCGGGGAATCCGGCTGTGACAACAACAGGGGAGTGGTTATAAGGGAAACAGATGGGAAGAAAGGCAGATGGGAGATTAGGATTCAAACACATAGTAACCCAAATTTCTTTAAATCAGATGGTCATGGAAAGATGTAGTTCACTTCCAGTCACTGCTAGAGATTGAACTGGATGATTTCAAGAAGCCCCTTACAATTAATATTATTTTTTTGTTTAGCATTAGCTCTCCAAATTGCAAGTGTTTCGCTTTACAGTGTATATGATCAAAGGTTTTCCCTAACTAGATAAAAATGATTGTAGCAAAAAATGTACATAAAATCAGATCCCCACAGGAACCCAACAGAAAAGTAATTTATTTATTTATGGGGCCACAAAAGAAATGCTACAAATAGGACTGGAATTTTTGAAATCAATATTTTTCTAATTTTAATCTTACATTGCTACTAGCATATAAGATTCCGTAGCTACTATAGAAAAATTCACATACAAAAATTTAGAACCAAAAGATCCATATTAACATTAAAAAATTAAAAATAAAAAAAAAAAACAGCAGCAACAAAATCAAAACAAACAAACAACCACAGAGAAGAACCTTGTTTAAAGAACCTGCAGGAAACAACAATTTCAGAGTGGATAATAAATGCATAGAGCAGATAAAGCAGCACATAAGGAATCCACGTCTGCTAGACCAAGGCTTTGAATTAACTTCAGAAGATGGAGCCAGGAAGCAGCAATGAGGATAAAATGAACCATGTGTCCTGGAATAATTAGAAAATTCTCTGACACAGCCCACACATTTTGGCTGGTTCAGGCCTGTTTCATGGCTGGTTCCCTGTATTCCGATGTCCTTCATCCATTTCTCTCACTCCGGTCTAAGTTCCTCTGCAACCACAAGCAGATGTTCTCTAGACTTAAATTCAGAACAGAAGAAACAAGTTATATTGAAAGGTTTAAATAACTAGTGGGGTCATTAGCAATCTGCCCAGAGTTGGTGATGCTTTGGAGACCCTTTGAGAGCAGATACATGAGCATGAACTAGGAAGGAGGCATCACTTTATAGATCTAAATATACCACAGACTGTGCTCTTACTACATCTCAGCACACCCATGGGGAAAAAAGCCAGGGAGAACAGCACATCTACGTGATTATTTCCCAACATGTTGTACTCTTAAAAACGTTCATTTGTCATTGAGATGATTTATTGTGCTCTTCACTTGGAGCTATTGTCAGTCAACAAGAGCTGTTTCACAAATTTACAACGGTGTCAAATCGAAGTTTTACAGATCTGCCATTTTATCCAGATTATTTTTAGTGCAGGTGTTTTGCTTACACAGAAGGAAGCAGCAATATATTGTGATCAAAGAGGACTTGAAAGGCCAGAATGCCAATACCAGCTCTCCATCGGGTGCTAGCTGATGCATTGGCTTTTAATCTGTAACTAACGACTAACAATCCAGGTAGCAGTTGATAAGACTGTCTCACTGCAGTTAACAGGAATGAACAAATGCTGTCCTAATGAATACTGATGCTGACTCAGTTAATACTGCTAAAGCATTAGAAAAATTTAATAAAACGTGTAGGGAATGTTATGATCTATTAATATCATCTCTCTCATTTCTGTGGATTAAATCACTGCAGACCCATGAGTTCCTCTGCCCGCAGTTCCGCTCTGCCGTGCCTGGACCCCGATACCCCGCTACCCCCCTCGCAGCCGCTCTCGGCGCCTCGCAGCCCAGGAGGCAGCACCGCAGAGGCGCGGCCGTGCGGAGCCGTGCGGGGCAGTGCGTTGCGGAGCGGAGCCGTGCGGAGCCGTGCGGGGCAGTGCGGGGCCGTGCGGGGCCGTGCGGAGCCGTGCGGGGCAGTGCGTTGCGGAGCGGAGCCGTGCGGAGCCGTGCGGGGCAGTGCGGAGCCGTGCGGGGCAGTGCCTTGCGGAGCGGAGCCGTGCGGAGCCGTGCGGGGCAGTGCGGGGCAGTGCGTT
>VZTG01002916.1:861546-892059 GCA_013397845.1 Melanocharis versteri | reverse complement strand
CCCGCAGCCGTCCCGGGGGGTACCGCAGGCGCACGAAATGCTCCGAGCAGACGAAACCTGCCCTTGTCTTTGCAGCGTTGTTGTTGCTTCTGGTAAATTTCGCGTAGTACGTTAGTGGGTGACACTGCCCGTAGGTAGATTCACTTAACTGTGTTGAAATATTGTTGTTCTTAGACTGACTTTGGGTTTATCCCCTTGTGTCATAGTTACTAAATAAGTGGTCTTATGACATAGTATTTCGAAAAGGTCACTTGCAGGTAAAAAAGTCTGCTCAGGGCACTAAATATGATGTGAAATGCTTTAAAATGTATCATATGTGCTCAGTTTTGCGGTATTGATCAGCACAGCGAAAGCAAAGCTGCTTTTTTTGTTGCATAAAATAATTATGGAATTGCTGGAATTTCCACTGAAACAAAGATGGGGTTTTTTGTATCAAATGTCGCACCAAAGCTTTCCTGCAAGTTGAAAGGATCCTGCAACGTTTTTTTTCACTCCCTGGTCACTAATTGTGTGATAACTGTGATTTTAAGTATTGTGGTACTTCGCTTTGTGTTTACACAATCTTCACGTTGTACTAAAACGGTGTAAACCCCCCAAGCATTAATCATGAAAACATAAAGCGAGGAACAAAAAGTGATGCATATTC
This sequence comes from Melanocharis versteri, assembly GCA_013397845.1. Classification (NCBI taxonomy): domain Eukaryota; kingdom Metazoa; phylum Chordata; class Aves; order Passeriformes; family Melanocharitidae; genus Melanocharis; species Melanocharis versteri. The sequence goes on along the minus strand of VZTG01002916.1, from coordinate 891,413 downwards.
CAAAAAGGAAAGGTAAAAAAAGAAAATGAGAGAAGTTTTCCTGACAGTATGGAGCCATAGGTGTGTTAGTCCTTCTGTTCAACAGGAAGGATTGTTTCTGAAGACCCATAAATGAAGTGGCACTCATACACAAAGCTTTACTAGTGTGTACTGTGGAAGCCCTTTGTGATGGTCCTAGCACCACAGACTAACAAAACAGGAGAAACAAACAGGAACTTTCCTGCCCATGAGCAGGAACTTGGGAGACTGGACATACATCATTTTTACAACAGTGAAAATTGGCCCATATCAGTAAAATTTCAGCTACATTTATTGACCACTCATTGATTTTCAATTTTCTTAGAGTATGCCTTGCTTAACACAGTTTTAAGCTGTGTGCCACATTATGCCAGAAGTCTCAGAGAATGGGACAGGTGTAAGAAGCCCAGGCAGGTCCCTCCATGAGTCTTCTGAGATACAGTCTAACAAGTAAAGGCCTTTCATGCTGCTGTCTTTCCCATGGCCAGCTTATTCTAGGGAAAAGCAGATGGTCTAAATCTTTGTGCCGTCCTGATTTCTGCCTGGTTTAAGATTTTTGGGGCTCTTTGCAACCTTTGTGAATTAGAACCACATCCATGTTTGCTAAATTTAGCATGAGGTAAGTTTTGGCCCTGTACCAAAGTAACCTGGGATCGTGACAGATTTAAACTGACCTTTTCTTCTTCAAATCAATATGAATAGTGAAAAGCAGAGTGGAGAGTAAGGGGTTTGGAATGTGGTTAGTTTGGGGTTTGATTTTTTATTTATTATTAAAACTTAATTGGCTTGAAAATTTCTGTGGCAAATAAAGTTCCTAATCAGATCTAGAAAGAAGTTACCAAACATTGCATGGTACAAGTAGTGAGAAACAGCACCATTATTAGCAGGGTCATATGAAGAGGCCCTGAAGTCACTTTGGGATATGAGCATCCCACTGCTTTGAACAAGTTAACGCTGCAGACCAAGCTGTGATGACTTTAAACTTGTAACTGTTCCCTTTAAATAATCGTCTGGCTTGTAAAGTCCCTGTCTGTAGCCCAGCCAGGGAGGCAATCAGAGGGAGCTACGGAGTAACGTTTCCACGCCTCGCTGTGTAGGCACGAAGGAGACCGCGTTCATCTCGGCGGTGACGGCGGCGGGGCTCGTGCACTCGGTGACGCGCTCGTGCAGCGCGGGGAACATGACCGAGTGCTCCTGCGATGTCACCCTGCGGCACGGCGGCTCGGCCAGCGAGGGCTGGCACTGGGGCGGCTGCTCTGACGATATCCACTATGGAATGTCCTTCAGCAGAAAGTTCCTGGACGCGCCTTTCAAGAACGTAACGGGCAAGAGCGGGAGCGGACTGGTGGCGATGAACCTGCACAACAATGAGGCTGGGAGGCAGGTGAGTGTCATTCAGATGTGGCAGCAACTGCTTGACCACCTTCACTGACAAAATGGCATCAGCCAAAGGAGGCGGGTCCTTGGCTGCAGGTATTCATGGGGCCAGTGGCAAGAACAGCACTAACATCACCAAAGAAAGCATGTACAAACTCAGAATCAGAGCTGGTTTTAAGCAACTAATCTCTGTATGCAAAAAAAAAAAACCCACAAAATAAGTAACAGACCTGCAGTGCTTAAATGGTAAATTTATCTTAATTAGATATTTGATATTCAGTTGCAAACTTGAAATAGTCCTGTTATCAGCATAATAAAATATGATTTTTGTCACTGATTATTCTGTTACTACCATGACCTGCATTTTTAATTCTCTCTAATACTGAATGAGAAGGCCAGATGCACACAAGGCCTCATTACTCATCCACAGTCTGCAGTCCACACCTGAGAATGCAAGTTTAACATTGTTCAGAGGGGAAATCAAGAGTTCATCTTTTCTTTAAAATCATGGGGTAGAAATGACACCTCCAAAGTAGCTCATTGGAGCATCAAAGAAGTAAAAGGAGACTGACTTTGGATGGCTTTTTTTCAGCCCAAAGAACTTCCAGCCCAGGGTTGCTGAGGAAAAGTGCATGTTTGGGTGTGTGGCATTGGATTCTCCTTCCTGTTCTGTAGAGGGTTTAAGATGAGGACAGAAATAACCTATACAGGAAGATGTGAGCCTGTAATCTGGTGCTTGGAGCTTACATCTGGAACGGCAGAGATTTGGATTCTTATTTTTACTTTAAAATTACTTTCTCTGCTTTACCTTGGAGCTTTTATCTTTAATGGCTCTCTCTGGGCCCATAATACTTTAAATCTGTTCTGCTCAGTGACACAGCTTTAACTAAAGGAAAAAAAGGAAGGGAAAACCTCTGTTTTTGACTACAGGTATTGATGGACTCCATTGTAACTCCAAAATTTCCTGTAGCTGGAAGCAGCATCAGTGGGTTTTACTGTAATCAACTTTCCCATCTGCCATAGACAGGGAATAGCCATAGTAAGCCATCATAAGAGCTATAGTGGTATAATTGAAAATCACTTTAATTTGAAGTAGTTTTTACAGGTGATATATGTTATTTCATTTAAGCTATGTAGTTCAAAAAGCAGAAAACCTTTCAGGTTCCTTGCAACCCAAACCTTCCATGATTCTATGGTACTATGACATAGACCTTTTTCATAACCGAAGTAGATGAAGCAAACTTTAAACCTACGTAAATGCTGAGAAGAGTTACTGTGGGTTTAATTAGATGCCAGTCAGCTAAATCATCTCCAAGGAAATGTAACTGGCATCTTGTAGTAGGAGATGTTAATAAGAGGACCAGAAGATTAAATTATTATTTCCTTAAGGAAAGAGCAAAAGGTTGTTTTTCATGTTTGTAGAGCGAGATTGCTATGGAAGAAATATATAGTCAGCTTCCACGCATAAATATTTTGTAATTTAATGGCAAAATGTAGGATAAAGCAAGTATTTTGATCACTGTCCAGAATGAAAAAGAATGTTTATTGTTGGTACTTGGGATTTCTAGCAGCAATGTTATCTGAAGTAAGGTTTAGCATAACTCTTCCTTTTTGTATTTTCAAATCTTAACTAGGAGATGCTGGAAAATGTTGACCTTCATGTTTTGGGGCTTACAAGAAGGATGTTTTGATATCTTATCACCTTTTATAATAAATACTATAATGTTCCTAGTTTGGTGTCTTGCAAGAGCAGTCTTCCAGGGACAATACTTCTGTGTTTGTTTGGAGTTAGTAACAGAACTGGTATGTGCAGAATTCTCTTGTTTCTCTCCTATTTCAGTACAAAATGTTATTTTACACTCCCACATCTCATAGTTATCATATCAACATATAAAAATTTTAAAACTATGTGTGTCTTTTGAGTTGTCCACTAATCTGACTCTCAGAAGATTCAGATTGCATCCTTATTCTGCTACAAGATACACATTTGTCATCCTTTAGCACAGCAATTTTCAGTGTACTTAGATGTGCGTATGTGAGTTGGACTCTTCCGCTCCTTATACAAAAGGATGTGAGGAGTCAGGCACTATGGGTTGACTATCATTGTATCCGTATCATTTTACTGCTGGAGAAATTCTGCTCACTTTTCCACTTGTGGAAATTTTTTTGATGTGGGACTTGTGTTCTCACATTGGAAAAGCCTGGCTCATTGGACAGTTTGTTTTTACTGGTACTTGTGGATCAGTAAGAGACTCACCAACAGTTTGGAACTGTTCTCAAGTGCTGCATCTCTGGTAGGACATGTGCTTGTCTTCATGAATAATCGTATTAGTTCTACCTGTGGCTGAAATTGGTACATTTGATTACAGGCATCGGTTCCTGTTACAAAACAAGTACTGGCAGTCCATGTCTCACAGCTGAGAACAGTGCCTGCAAACAGAAAGCATAACTTAGAGGTGTTAAGCATCAACTGGCATTAGAGGGTATGCAAACTGTGACTCCATTGGCACTCTTCTTTGCTGCAAATCAATCTCTGCTTTCTGCCCCATATGTCTTTTCTAGCCACAGATTCCCACCCTGTGCTGCTCCCTCTGTTAATTGCATTGGATCAGTGAAAGGAAGACAGTTTAAAAATGATCCTTCTCTCAGGTTTAATTTTAAAAAAGCAGTGTTCATCTCTGTTCATCACTTAATCCTGCACTCTTGTTGTGCATGTTGTACCACCAAGGCTGTGTGGCAACAGGGGCAGGAGGAGCTGCTCAGATGGGCTTGTGGCTAACCACAACACTTGTGGACCCAGCTCAGCTCCACACTGATCATTTCTCACAAGCTGTCAGTCAGTTCCATAACCCACCTACGAAAGCCTGTCCAAGCTTGCTCAGAATGACACATCTGTCTGCTAGGTTTCTGTAACAGTGCTCCTCTGAAGCTTTCCATGGAATTTTGTTTCATGGGGAGAATCCTCTCCCTATTTCATGAATAACTGAACAGATTCACCATATGAATCTGAGGCGTGAAACAGAACACTGGTTGTGGAGTCAGTCTGGAAGTCATGATCCCAGTAACTCTGCAGTCGCTGTGCACTGTGGAGACACAGGTGTGTGCTGTAGCTGTGTCCCACCAGAAGGCCACGTTGGCTCTATAGGCACCATCTTAAGTTTGCTTGCAACATCAGGAGAAGATGCCTAGTCCCTAAATTTTGCCAAATGTTCAATTATGGGAGCTTTTTTATTGAAGTTCACGTGGCAGACTGAGATCCAGTAGCATTTTCTGTGATCAGGCAAAGCAAAATATCACCTCCCTGTGCTGGCAACCCAAAGTATGCTGGAGTCCAGGCCGAAAATTTGCCCCTCCTAGCAGCTGGGAAGCAACACACTGGGTCACATTTCTAGTTCTTGTATTCATATGCATTCATATACTCATCCATACACTGCTGCATTTTTATATTTTGATATCAGTCTAAGACTTCAGTGTCAGTTTTTGCTCCTGTTTCGAAGCTCCGTCTCCCTCTGTTTTTGTTTCGTTCATCCTCAGAGAAAGACTCTGAGTGTCATCTGCTGGGCTACTTGCCCACATGGAAGTAACTCACCCTTAGCACCTAGCAGACATGTCCAGAGCTTCCTCTGACAATTTCTGGATCCTTCTGCCTTACTGCACTACAGTGAAAACAAGGATTACATCTGTAACCTGACAGATCTAATAGAACAATATGATTTAAAATTACTTTGAAATTCTAGTTACTTGATGAAAATAACTAATCATTCAAAATTGGAAAAATACTATTAAATCCCCTCTATTTTTAAGTTGTATGTAAATTTTATCTTTTGATATTGTTTTTTTCTTTTCCTTCACCTTTTTATCAGGTCATCTGTCTTCTGACAGACTTTTTGTCCTTGGATTTTAAATTCTCATCTGCCTCAATCACTGTTACATCTTAATGATTAATATTCTGATTACCCAGTGATTTCCTTATTGACAGATTCTTGAGATATGAGCAGAAGGTCAAGTGTGTCTATTAAAGAGAAACTAGTCTGTGTAGAAGAGATGGTAAGTATCTACCAGTATTAACTAGCAGTTGATTTGCCACTTAAAGAGTCGGTGTGTGCTCTGGGGTGAGAGTTTGATTGTTGCAATGTTCTTATTCCTTCCAGTAGTGCAGAAAAATCTCCAATTGCAAAAGCAGCCCACAGCATGTGGAAGTATTTCCTGTACAGGTGCATCTCTTCTCCAGGTTTAGTTTGCAAAGGCTAATGGCTGTTCTAGGTCAGGGCATACGCCTGCTCTTTCTTGCTAATGTTTTTTGTGAATGTCTTGCGTACTTGGCTTCCAAAGTAACCTCCACCAACAAATAGGTCCTGTTTACTCACCAAAGATGTGACTCCAAGCAAACACTTTGGTCATGTGTTTTTTAAATGTTTGTAGAGTTTTATGCAAATGACAGCTCAAGATTGTGTCAATACCTTTGGGGCAGAATGTGCCAGGAGACCTCAATGCCCACTGAAATCAATGGAGTAACTGTGCTGGACTCATCCCAAACTTCAGTGACCACATTCACCATGATGAAAAGTCCCAGCCTAGCACATAGGTTAGAAATAGCTCATTTGATTTGCCGTATGCCTTGACTGGTTTTGGAGCTTTGAGGATGGTATTTCGGCTGCCTGAGCTACCATACGGAGTCTGGGACTTGAGTTTATTTCTGGGCCCACAGAGGGCCAGTGGGGCTCGATAGGATTTCAGGTCTCAGATCTCACTGCAGAATCAAGGCTTATGAACTGGCACAAATGAAACTACTTTCTCAAGGGCAACCAGAGGAGGATGTTAGATTTGTCTTCTGGTTTTTTAATTCAGTTTGAGAAAAACATAGATTGACAGCAGCTAATATTTCTGGAGGCTGTGGGATAAGCGAAGGCTTAGGATGAACTTTAATAAACATCATGAGGTTGGGGAGTTGGGGTTTTTATGTTTTCCCCATGTTTTGGTTCCTCCAAAGAGGATCAATTTGAATATGCATTGACCTTGATGCATGAGAAGTTTCAAGACAAACTTACTATGAGTTAATTTAAAATCCACATTTACTGTTAAATTTCCCAATTGCTTTGATTGTGGAAATTAAATATGGGGGGAAGGGTTAGTAAAATGGAACATGGCAACATGGGCTTTCCACACTATTAACCAATGGCCCGTATGAGTATACAGGATGGCTCCAGAAGGTACGTTAATGGAAATGTAAAGCAAACCAAAAATTAGGGTATCTTCTCCTTGTGCTACCTCTGTACATATGTGATTTTTCAGTGCCTTTCCCAAACTCTAATGTGAGAGTTGTCATAAGACTAATTGTATAATTCTATACTATGACTATTAGATGTTAGAGAAGGAAGTATTGTATTGATTGTCTGCTGAGTGTTTGAGTCAGTCTCAGATAAAGGAAGCTCCTGCTTGTTTGCAGATTCCAGTTATTTGAGGCTTGACGTCCTATAAACTGAGCCAAAGTTGTTGTTTGTTACAAAAGCTTAACACAGGCTTCAGATTCCCATTGTTGGTCAGATAGTTACTGTTCAGCCCAGCCTTTGGTTCTGCATGGGCATGGAAAAGTAACTCATCTAAGAGTATTTTAGTGTTGGCAGTAACTGTGGAAACCTTGCTACAACACTGACAGTTATAAAAGTAATATGAATGCGACTATCTAATTGTGTTAAATAGAGCCATTATGAAACTAGTAACACTAGAAACCTATACTAGAACTAGTATGCCTAAATGAAAAGAACAGGGCTTAAGACTGTGAGAAACACCTGAGATTTACTACAGAATACCTGAGCCGAAGACACCTCTGCTAAGCCATGGTGGGTCTTGTGATAGACTTTCTGTGAAGCTCAGAGATGTGGGCATCCTCCTGCTCTTCCAACAGAGTTTGCCCTGAGGTGCCTCCTCCTGTGCTGCTTCGGGTGCTGAGCCACACTCAGTTGCCCAGGCACTGTTGTGTGACCTCAGCCATTCCTGTTGCCATCGTTACAAACTGGGTTGTGAATGTTTTGTGATCTTCATGGTAGCTGTAAAGTACCCTTAAAAGGCAACATAACTGGGCACTTACTTGCCCAGCAAGGGTCCTCCAGCATAGGAAGGGTGCCATGACCTGCCCTATCCCTGCTTTCTCCTTCTGCTATTCCTCACTAGACCCTTTTGCCCACAAGAGCCCTTTGCATTCCAGCAGTGGGAGGAGTGACACAGGACATGTCATTTCAGGTATTTAGGATCCTCCAGAACGAAAACCATCCACAAATCACAGCTTTCATTGTTGTGATTCAATATTGCTACATTTTGGCCATTGCAAACTGCAAATGAAGAGCACATCTGAAGATCATGCCTCTCATAGTGGGGGTCCAGGGTTGGAAACCTGGTTCCTAACATGTGCTCTGACTTCCCTGTTACGGAAATGGCAGTAGCAGCTGTAATATTAAATACTTTGAGACCTCAGTGTTCCTGATGTCAGGCAGCATTCCTAATGAATGAAAGACTACATCCAAATGTTGTTCTCCCTTTGCTTTCAGGCTGTAGCAAAGCTAATGTCTGTGGATTGCCGTTGTCATGGTGTTTCTGGGTCCTGTGCTGTGAAAACTTGTTGGAAAACCATGTCATCCTTTGAAAAGATTGGCCGGTTTTTAAAGGATAAGTATGAAAACAGCATACAAATATCAGACAGACTGAAAAAGAAACTACGCAGGAAAGAGAAAAGCCAGAGAAAAATACCAATTGGGAAAGAGGACCTGCTGTATGTGAACAAATCACCCAATTACTGTGTTGAAGACCAAAAACTGGGGATCCCTGGAACTCAGGGAAGAGAATGTAACCGCACATCGCAGGGACCTGACGGCTGTAACCTGCTGTGCTGTGGGCGCGGGTACAACACCCACGTCGTCAGGCACGTGGAAAGGTGCGAGTGCAAGTTTGTCTGGTGCTGCTACGTGCGCTGCAGGAGGTGTGAGACCATGACCGACGTACACACCTGCAAGTAAGATGAAGTGCAGGAAACATGGCCAAACCATCCACCCTGTGTGGTGCACACAGCTGCCGCGGGGGCAGCAATCACTGTTACCACGTGGGATTTCAGAGGGATCGGCCTCAGGGGGAGCAGGTACTGCCAGACAACGGGTAGTCCAAGCATGCAGTGACTGAAACGACAGCTGAGTAAACATCAGACTGCATGCAGGGACAGCTTAAACAGCAAAAAGGACTCCTGATGACACATTTGAACATGTTACTCCATGAGCAGGGACAGATGCTAAACTTTTCAAGTATTTAATAGACACAATATCCTGAAGATCCATGTGGTGGGTAGGTACAGGGGAGAAATCTCAAGATCTCATTAGCCAGGAACTGAAGAGTTAAGAGAGTTTGTGAAACACATTAGATACAGTCCTTATGTCTGTGCTTTTATAACTGGGACTAGATGGATCCACTAGATAGTTCATTTCTGCAGACTTCAGAAAAACCCACAAAGATAGGGAAAGAGTTCAGCTGTTGACCACGAAGCATTTGCTTTGCAGCCGTTCGGAAAACTGCCTTCTGCATAATGTGCAGAAAAGCATCTGGAACTGAGGAACATGTGCGACTGCAGAGAGCTCAGCCGTGTCTGCCTGGAAAAGGAGGGTCAAGCTCTTGGATTCTATGCAATAACCTGCCACATTCAACCATCTCACGGGTGGTTCACCATTATTTTCAAAATCAACCACATGAGATTTAGCCCAAAGGCATCTGCCATAAAGCAAAGGATTTTTTAAAACATACTCTCTTTGTAGAATCAGCAGCTAGAATTTTTCATTAGGTTGCATCCTTAGTAAGTTCAATGCACAATATAATTTATGGATTGACTCACACCACTAAAATATTTAAACTGTTAATGATAACATTTTCTCTGCCTCCATATGTTAGCTTAATTTTATTTTACATCTGTGATAGGTTGTTTATTTTTATGCAGTGATTTAATGCCTGGCTTAAAAAGCATCATGTGAAAAGATTACTGTTGTTTAATTGTGCAAAGAACTATTTTTGATAAGACAAGAAAGTTTATATTTTGTAAATATTTAAATTATGCAAGTTATGTAAAAGATTTCCAAAACTAATGTGACAAGACTACAGCCCTTAAGATTTGTTGGTTAGATATTTGTTAATATTGCAGTAGCCTTTAATTGATTTTTATTTGCATGTGATGGGGGAAATTAGTCAGAGAACTGTATAAATGTTGGGTTTTTTTACCATCAGGGTGGTTATAATTATTGCAGTTAATACACACTGATGAGAAACACTTACTGTTATTTTCTAAATGGTCAGTTAAGTAGTATTCTGCATACTTTCTTTTTTATTATTCTCTTAAATGCATTTCACAAACACTGAAATCCCAGCTCCAGCAGTAAGTATTCCCAATGAAATCAAGGGAACTTGGAAGGGTTTGCAATCCCTCAACTTCTTCCATACCAACAGCCAGTTTTTAGAAACTCGGACAGTTTGGCTGACACTTTCAAAGTTACTTTGAACAATTCATTTCCTAGTTGTCAGTTACTTTCCCAGGAAAGATGGTGACCAGATTCTGAACTGTCACTCTTTATTGGATGTGTAGGTCAGGAAGAAGGAAACAAAATCTTCTATGTTGTGGTATTTCACTGCCTTATGTGGATTATCTTAGGAACATCAGTTCAGCAGCAATGAAGTCCTTTATCTGCTGGTTCTTTTTGGACCGTTATTCCACATTTGGCCAGTCCATCTCCACTGGCCTGACCAAATTATCTTGAGGCCACAAAATCTGCTGTCTGTAGGAAGGGTGCTCAGCATGCCAGTAAGGCACTGTCACAGGAGGTTTCAACACCTTCTCTGTGAAAACTTGGATAGGGAGGACACATCACGGTGGAAGACCCTGAAGAGACAGTTGTGACACCAGGTTGTTTCAGTCTTCCAGCAGTGAAAGCAAACCCACAGGTTCTTCAGGCTGTGCCACAGGACCAATTGGCAGCATGGATGGGAGATGACTTAACAGCATTATGTCCAGACAGAACAGTATCATACTCTCTGCTGAGACCATACTTGGGATAATACAATGCTGACCACTTAAATAACCCTGAAATATTACTCGAGTTCAGTAGTTTGTTGTTTTGTTTGTTTTGTTTTTCCTGTTCACTGATTGTTCCATAAATGCAATGCTAAGAAACACTGTAAACCTCTTGCACTGTAGTGCAAGATCAGCAAGAGAAAGAGAATTAATTAGCTGCTTTGGCTGCCTTCAGGGATCAGAAACTTCCCAGAGGGTGGAGTGATTTCCATGCATTTTACATAGTAGACAATGTAGTTGGACTATTACGGTGCTCTGTGCTGCCCCCTACCTCTCTCTGTATATATTCTAATGCCCTGAAACAAAGTTTTCATATCTGCATACTTCAAATGATAATAAACAGATGACGTTCATTTTATTAACTCATATACTACAAAACTTAACACAAGGTGTAGTTATCTATGTGATGGGTTAAGTCCTTTTGAGGCATCTATGAGGACTAAGATATAAAACTCAGAAATCAAGACATCCACCAAGTTTTTCAATGGGATGATTCAGCTGCAAAAATCTGGGAACTTGAGGCTGTACTTATAAAAACAGTGCTGAAATATTCAAGGCTGAAAAGGATAATTACAGAAGATTGCTGCAGCAATTGGTAGGAAAAAACATTTGCAAGCTATGTTCCACAGAAGATAGCACTCTCTTCCACGATTCCTCCTCAGCTTGGAGTGCCTTTTCTCATGTTTTTACATGAGCCTGTGGCTATATCATGCTATGGACAACACCCTAAGAAAGGAACAGACCTTTCTGAGGCAACAGGTGATTACAGATGTAGAGACTATAGCACTTGAAATGCAAGATTAAAGGAACTGGTTTGCACGTTCTAGAGAGGAGAACATTGGGCCAGGAAGAATGTAAAAAGATACCTAAGTGGAGAGGCATCAATTTTTAACTTGCAGAAAAAAAAAAAAAGTGATCGTTAATTTTCAGCTAAGAAGATTTGGATGGCACATGAGCCAACCCACCTAGGACAGTTAAGCATAGGAAGTGATATCTGAGGCATCTGTTTTAACCTGAGTCTATGAAGGATGCCTTAGATCTTTGTAACATTGAAAAGGCTAACTACAGAGGCAGCAAGGAGGAACTAAAAGTGGCTTTAATGTTATCAGAAATGCAAAGAAACATTTCAAGTAGAGCGTGTTCTCTCCTGCCATTCTACACTTTTTCACCTCCAGGGAGGCAGGAGCAGGATGTGGCTGAAGTTCAGGTGTTTGTGCCCTGGTGCTCAGAGGGTGAGAAGCAGGGTCCCTTGTATCCCCTGTACAGCATCAAGAGCCACTGACACCCATGATACCACTGAACAGGTCAAGAGCTGTTCTCACACCTTCCTGCTTCAGCCTCAAAGTTCCCATCTAGCCTTACAGCTGTCTTCAAGTTTTTTTTAACAGTCCCCTTGCATTAAACTAGGCTATGGCCTTACAGCCTTAAAACTGAAGAGGATTTCATCAATAAAAAGTCCTTTGCTTAGTGTCCACTTTAGCCATGACTCAAGCCAGTTAGGGAGGGACTGCAGTCCTTCCCATCCTTACACAGGAAAGCCAGTCAGCACTTATGGTAGCAGTATTATTTCCCCTTCTGAAATTACCCACCTGGCCTCTTATTTTATTAATACACTTATTCTTGAAAAACACTCAGACTGCGGAAAACCCAAACCATTCAGGAGACATTACATACACATCAAGCATTTAGCAGTCACTTCAATGTTTGGGGAAACTAAGTGCCACAGTAAGACATCTGGAAAGCAAAACATGCTGAGCAAAATAAAGCTATTTCCAAACTGGCAACCAGGAAACTAAGGCTGTAAAAGGGTCTGCTTTTTCCAGAGGAAAAAAAAAAGTTGGAACATGAGAGACACTAGGGAAGGTCCAGAGGGTACATCAAGGCAGAGACTCCCTTCAGTTTCTTTCTTAGGACTCCTGTTAATCCATGTAAAGCAATTGAGAGCTGTGGTTTACATTGAAGTCATCTTCAGGTGCCTTGAATCCCAGCTGGGTGTTCCTTCGTGAAAATTAAGTTGAAACCTCGTGTCCTTCCCACTCTCTTATTGCTCTACTTTTTGAGGTAGACATACCTCACAGCCTTTCTCTTTGCTTCCCTTGCTGCTCTGTTCTTAACAAGTCTGCAAGATGCTACAAACGTTCCCATCACCTTATATAGAAAAATATGGATCCTGGAGCTTTGTCACACACAGGTATTCATGCACCTGAACAAATGCCTTCGTCTTTGCAACTGATTTCCTACCAACAGCCGAAGAGAGGCCAGAATAGTCATCCTTGTACTTGGCACCTCAAATGAGATGCAGATAGATTACCAGAAAAGTCTCGCTGATAAGATTCAGAGAGTTCACCTCAGCAGCAAGATACAGTAACTTGCCTACTCAAGGCAGAGAGGGCGTGACCAGATCTTGCAGCACGTCAATAGAGCATGATGATGGACAAAAGCAAGGAGACCCCATTTGTGTGGCCACTCCAGCACGACTTTTAAATATTTGACAAGTCTTTTAAATATGATACCATACAGCTGTGAGGACACGGCTTAAGACAGTGAGAGGAAGATTTCCACCAACATTTTAAGAATCAAATTATTTAAGACATAACAAAAATAATCTTACCATTCTATTGCTTTAAAATTCATTGTTTAAGAGGTTTGTTGCAGGTACAACTTTAGGGATTAAGAGAATCATGATCTATTTACTCAACTTGGATTGCTAATAAAGGCACACATTCTCCATTTTATTTTGTAGAGGAAATACAAACTTTTTGATTTGAAGAAAGATGAAATATTCATTGGTGTTCAAAGCCAAAAGAACAAAGTACAAAGAATGTAGTCCAGGGAAACTACTAATGCAGCCAAATAGGGTTTCTTCCTCTTATGACCCTGCTGAGTAATTTCTAAATTATTTTGATATTATTCTGGATAGCTGCATAGCCAATACTGGCATCTACACCAACAGAACTGCATTTCTGTGAAAATTCCAGGACTTACACCATTGGTTTTTCACAGCCTTAAGTAATGAAATAGAATTTCAAACTGATTAGAAAAGGGGATTTTACTTCAATGAAAAAATATGTATGATTTTAACACATCCTCCTACACAGGAAAATCCATAAGATTTAACAAAAGCAGTTTCACTGTGTCAGATGCATTTATAGCTACTTTACATTAATACTGAGGGAAACTCACATTATTTAAAAAGCTAGTTAAACACAGAGAACCACTCAGAATACAGTCTTACTCTGGTATCAGAGATTTTTTATTTTTCTTACAAGGTAATTCTCAATATTGCTTGAAATTTTTAGTGCACAGAATTTGACTCAGAAAACATCCACAATAATATTATTTTTAATGCCTCTGTGTTAAACTCGCTGTGGGTTCCTGAAAAATCTTTTGTGGCTTTCGCCCCATAGTACTAGCTTGTAGTTTTTGAAGAATATACCAAAACTCGTGACACAAAGGTCCAAGAGATTACAGCCAGTTCTGTGTCAGCCCCAATTTTGTGAATATGGACACGGTCAGTTATACCATACTAACTTAGTTTCAGGAGAAGTTCAAGCTGGCCCTACTTAAAAGAAATACAAGCTCAGAAAGAAAGCAAGGTCTTCTCACAGCTCTGATATAAGCTAAAGAATAAGGCCACTTAAACTTGGTCCTTTTTTTTTTCCCATTAAAAAAACGGATGAGGGAAACATCGTCAGTTAAGTTTACAAGTCACACATTGCATAACCCAAGACACAATGCTCTCTCTAACATTCCACTGAAGAAGAGACTGCCTCAGCTCATGGGAAGTACTGTACGTGGTAAAGGTGCACAACTGCGTACCCTGAAACAACTCTCACTAGAAGGCAGACTGCTTTCTAACAGGCTCTTTGTGATGGGAAATTTATTCCGGATGCTAGAACTAAAAGAGGAAGCTCTTCCATTACACACATTCACTGCGTGACCAGCCACTGCAGCTGAACAGCCACAGGGAGAATCAATCGTTAAGCAGTGGTACAAAAGCTGAAGTAAAAAATGAACAAATTAGCCACAGTACTGCTGCTTAACCTGCCAGTCCCTTCTGTAAAGTAAACACTTTCAAGTTAAGTACAAAGTCTTCCAAGCTGCTTTTAAGTATCATACACACTATTAATATATTTACCTTAGTTCATCCCCTAAAGATAGAAAAAAATAAAAATTTCTATTGTGCTTTTCATGGCATATCTGTGTTACAGTATCATGTAGTCGTCCTTTGCTGATTATTCAGTTTTGATGAGGGACTACAAAACACATTTTTGGAGCACTTGGTATTAGAATAACCAAATAGCTTTAATAAAAATTGATGCTGCCATTAAAAAGGCAGAGGATAAAAAAAAAATTAAAGCTCCTTATTAACATATTACTAAAATCTTCAATATTCCACCATGTTTACGTAGTCACAGCAACATTGTACTGTTAAGAGGACAGTACATTTGTCAGGATCTGTTTATTGTCCACATACATAATTTATTAGCCAGTTATCTACAAGTATTATTTACCACAGGCAAACTAAATACTGTGCTTTTAAGATACCTGCATAGAAATGATCAGATGTTTCTTTTATTTTGGACATATTTACAAAAAGAATTTCTATGTGTGTTAGCAATAAATAATCCCAATATTCAAAATGTCAGTGCTCATGCACACACTGACAAGACGGTTGCATGCTTTAAAAATAATTTTTACAGTACAGTCTCCTTCATAGCCCTCTCTCTAATAATAGCAGAAAGTGCGTTTTCCTCCATACTCTTTCTCCTTTTCTTCAGTTTTCATTTAATCTTGCTTCTGAGGGATACAGCCTTCCATCTCAACAACTTCTGGCCAGCCTTCATACTTGTTTGTGTCCTTGTTATTCTTTATATGCTATAAATGGAAAATATTCATCTGCCATTAATGTGAAGTCTTTTACCCTTTTACTTTAACTCACAGCTTTAAGACATGTACTTATTTCAAGGCCATGGACAAAGAAAAAACATCATTATTAACTTCTTGTGCTTTGAATCAAATGTAACAATCTGTCAGTATTCACCATTTAAAGTAACTTGCTCAGAAAAGTGTATGGTAAAAAGTTAAGCCATACTGGGAAAACATTTTAGAATTTTATTATAGATGTTTGCTTAGGAAGAGAGAAGCAAGGAAATGACCAACTGCATTAAAGCATCAACCACTAGGTAAAAATAAATAAAGATACTAAATTTGCAAGGCAGTGAAAACAAATAGTGAGATTTTAAAGAACACTGTTCCTGCACTTAGTTTCCCCTCCCTTACAAAGCTGGGAGAAGAAAACACATCTTCCTTACTCTCCTAGTACAAAGCTACTTTTATCAGTAATTAAAGGCAACACTGACACATGCCAAATTTTAACAGCTAAAGTATGGGAATATATTCTATTTCACAAATTTTGCTACAGCAGCAATTTGAGAGAAGAGCAAAGCTAACAGCTGGGAATACTAACACCTTAACTACTCATTTATCTCTTGGAAATTCACCATTCTTAGTGCATCTAAAATACAACTCAGGCAGAAAGTTTTGAATTCTTCCATTTATTTGATTCATTAAAAAGATAAATAATCTAGTTACTGGCATAGTAAGATCTACACCATGTAAGATTTTTTTTTCTTATTTATGAGTCACCAAAGAATCTTTTTTTGTATGTTTAAAAGGAGGAGGCTACTCCAGGAAAAAACCTGAAAATAACACTGTGTGCCAGTACTGCAATAGATACCCATCTTGGACAAATGCATGGCATTTATAAAACATGCTATGCCTCTATTAATGCAAGCTATTGAATTCCAGGAAGTTATAGAATCACAAACCTGTTCAAAGGGACTTTTAGTCTTAATTCCTTTTCCACCGCAGAAGACCCAGTTGTCTCTGAAGCCAAGGTTAGTAATGGATGTGCTTCCTAATTCAGCGATCAGTTTCCGTGCTTCCTCATTAAGCCTTGAAAAAAACAGAGAAGTTCAGTATGTGAATAAAATACATGCCCTTACAGCTTTCATTGCTCAGTGCACCAGTCTGCTTTGATCTTATTTAATATAGTTTAAATCAGTCAATATTGGGCAAGATCTCTCTTTCAGAATCAGATAAGGCTAGTTCTGAAATCATCTGATGCAGTGAGCGCTGCTCTTTCATACTATAATCTCAAGGAACCAGGATATAAACCTATCACTACACCAACAAAAGCCAAGAACCCTCTCCTGTAAGAATTTGTACATCTCAAGTTCTGTTAGCCATTCTCTAAGCAACTAAAAAACTCAGCCTTTAAAGTAAACATCGTTTGCAGGCTCAAGCTGAAGTCTAGATAAAGTAAAAGCTATTTTAGATCAGAAGAATGAAATTAATATCTGAAAGAAGTTCTCATCTGCTTGGGGCAGTTAATTCAAAATTCAGAATGCTGCCTCACAGCATGGTTCAGTGCCTGTAAACCCAAGTAGGATAATTTTAGTATTGAAAGGAAAACAATTCTGGAGGATAAGATATCATTCCAAAATCTCCAAATAGCAGCTCTTTATTTCCAAAATCTCCAAGTAGCAGCTCTTTATTTCTTCTTTTGAGTTACTACATGTGCCTGATTACCAAACAAGACACAAAACTTCTGATTACTACCACCTATTGAGATATAGCTGTATGACTTACTTTAGCCAAAACTATGAAAATTATTACATACTGTGGAGGTTATTTGCCCAACCCATACTCCAACTTTCTCAAGCATTAGGGCAGCTTCACTCTTCACAGTTTTGTTGCCAAGAACTGGCATTTATATTTACTACTGGCATTTATATTTACTATCAACTACCAGTGGTAGTCAGTAAGCAGTGGTTCCTGTCTGTCAGCATGACAGGGCCAAATACAACTTCTTGTTTAGCTGTATTCTATCTAAATACAAACTTTCAAAAACATCAGCTGTAACATGATTACTGAAGCAAAACTAACCCTACTTACTATCTAAAACATCAAAGAAGAAAGAGAAAAGGGTAAAATGTAAAGTAACAAAACAAGTAAACAGAACAACAGAGAGAAGATCCGACCTTAGCTAAAACCCCAATAAATTACTTTCTTCTTTCCTAAAAGCAATGAATGTAAACACACTTGACTATTTACTGTAAAGACTGCACACTGCAAAGTCCGGACTCAGTCACAGGGAAGCTGCTTCTATATCAAAAATACAAACAAGTTGTAGATAACAAATTGAACCAAAAGAGGAAAAAGAAAATGTACAGACCACATTAACAAAAAAGTTAATTATTAGTAAAACAACCGAGGAAAAGGAAAGTTTCAATTTTCACTGTGAAAAGCAATCCTTTGGATAGGATGACTTAAGTGAGGAGTAGATTACAATACATATTCTACAGTAATTTCTAGTATCTATTGAAACTGACCCAAGTTGTGGAAGTTGGAAGATAATGCTTCAAGAGACCTAAACCCTCTTAGGCTATATCTACATTAATAAATTGAATAGCTTTAGGGTGGAACAGTAAAACACTGAGGCCAAAAAGTACAAGGCTCACACTTGTAACCTCTGAACTTTAAATGTAAGGATACAGGCAAGGCTTGTTGGGAATGGTCTCTGCCATCCTGTAACCACCAAACTCTGTCTTGGAGTTGATCTGAAGAAAGTGCTGGATGGAACAGACGCTCTCCATCAGAGTAGGTTCTCATAATCATGTTCCTATGTCTGGACCTATCTGAATTTACTAGCCTAAGACAGAATGAGCTATCAGCAATAGAAAAATCAGCACACCTATATCTGCTTAGTTTTTGTTTGATCTTTATCGTGCCCAAATCACATCTGCATTATAAAACTAATAAACTGAAAGTATAGTTTCAAATCTGCCATCTTGGAAGAACAAAACCTTATTAAAAGTGGTTGTGTGATAATGTATTTTTTTCAGTATAAAACAGCATGTAAAAGTTTAGGCAATATTTGATGTTAAAAATCAATTACATACTTGGTTGCACCATCATCATATGTTGCCATTAACACAATCGTTCCATCCTGGATGGTCTTCAGAAATTCAATAAGTGGCGCCACATCTGAAAAGAAGGAGAACATAAAACTGTTTAATAATAAGCAACAATTCTGTACTTAAACATCTGCAATGTCTTTCTAGAATACATTACTTTTAAGAATATTTGTAAAGATAATATATATAATATTTATACATATATAAAACATATATAATATTTGTAAATATATCTTTATAAAAAGATGCAGAGTGAGAGAAAGCTAAAATGCATCAGAGAACTCTTATTTTATAGAAAGAGTTTAATCCATATTGTGTAAAGACATAACCACTAGTGAGAACTACTCTGGAGAACAAGTCTGTTTGATTAACCACACCATTCCCTCCCACCTCAACCACTTGTGTTTCTTTAAAGTTGCACTCTCCTCACCATTACAAAGACAGAAGTGAAGCACTCCCTTAACTATCACCTTAAATCACCACAGCAAATGGAGTCTGGACAAGAAGGAAGAAAAAAGCACATCTGTTGTTCCTCTGACCAGTGTAATTGCACCTACCTCCTCCCCACATGTCAAAGAACTTAGTATCTAATAATTCTCCTGTTTTACCTAAAGGAAAAGAGAAAAAGAAACATTTGGTGCCATCAAATATAGCCAAAATTATTTTACAGATAACATGCCCAACTCATCTTAAACTCTTTCAGACTAAGTGCTACAGAAGACACTAGATTAACGAATTATGGTAATTTTTCTTTTATGGAAACAGTGCAATGGTTTGTGAAAAAGTGCAGGGAAAGGTAAGAGGAAAAAAGTTAGAAGATCCACGGAAGTGTTGGAGGCCAGGCTGGATGCAGCTTTAAGCAACCCGGTCTAGTGCAAGGTGTCCCCGCCCATGGCAGGGAGGTGGAAATGGGTGATGTTTAGGGTTCCTTCAAGCACAGACCATTCTATGATTCTAGGCAAAATTCTGATTTTGCTTCAAGTGGAATCTTTTAAAATACATGAAAACACCCACAGGCTCTAAAACCAACACAGAGTATTCAGTTCACGTATCTGCCTTTTTTAAAAGTTGGTTTTGCAAAAATAGACAGTACAGCTAAAGAGTGCCTTTCATGCCACATGAAAAGCCAGAAGGATTAAAATTAGACTGCATGTTTTGCTGTGGACTGGAAATTTTAAGTAGATTTAAACATCCAGAATAAATAGAAAAAACTGGACAATATAGTATATCTCATTACCTTTTTTTATTATGCTGTCTACAAAGGAGTATTTGATGGAAGGTGGAGTTTTTTTAATATATACATTCATTTAAAGTTTGGAAGACAGAGAGAAAGACTGGAGCTATAAAATACAAAGATAGGCATTTCGGTTTTGAACCAATTGAGACAATTCAGGAACGCAACATAGGATTATGCTTTAGATGATGTAAATCTGGGTACAATCCACAAATAACAAGAATTTATACTGCAGTGCAATGACAAAGCGCTACCTCAGTGCTACAAGGAATCGTCTCATACACATTAAAGACAAATGTGCCAGTGCTGACATTCAGTCCAGGTAACACACAGCTAAACTTCTTTGATTTTAATGAAAATTACAAACCCTGAACACAATTACCTAACATGATGTATTTACTGACAAGATCTATAGACCAAATATACTGATTCAAGTGAGGAAATAATGAACTGGTCTTTCTGTGTGGTAACATAACTGTTAAAGAAGCTAAAGAAGTTTCACTGAAAACAGAGCAACAGAAGAATACAGTCTACAGTTTAGTTAATGGTGGTAATACACAAGGTCAAAAGAAGTAACATGCATCTCATGTCTTTTTGCATTTTTCTGTGCATTAGGAATTCACGTGATGTATGAATAAGACAGTCACCACAGCACTCAACATTACTACTTTTACAACCCTTTTTTAGAAACAAAAATGCACTGAGTTTTTCTGCTGTGTAACAACAAGGCGTCAGTGCCAATATCTGACATTATCTCTTATAAATAAGCTGAATACTTCCTTTTCTCCTTGGTGCTTGCCTTTCACCACACCATAGAATTTCACCTTAAATTTCAGAAACAATTTGAAAATGAAGACAATCTGCCCACTTAAAATGCCACTTACCATTGACCAAGGCCATATTTATTCCTCTGCCAACATTATTTTTAACTCCACTCATTAAACTGAAACAAAAAAAATTATATTTTTAATAGGACAATCTTCTGATGTGAAGTATTTCTGGTTTTTAAACAGGATCAAGTTCTAAGAGATACATAGCTAAAAGACCGCATGTTCATGAGTACTTAAATGAAGCAAAATATCCTTGAACTAATCTGTGTTCTTAAAGCACCGCTGAATTAAGAATAATACATCAAGTATCCCCAGTTGTATTGATTTAATTTGATTGCCTAATCAGGGTTTCAAAGTATGCCAGTATATTAAAAGTGTCACAAAAAATAGTGTTATTTATGGAGTAATCTTATTAATGTATTAAAAAATAACCAAATTTTAATTTGTGGAGCTCAGCACAGTCACATAACCAACATTTTAAGCTTTTTTTTGTAAGCACAAAATGAACAAAAATGTGTTAATGAGTTTAAAAGCCAGCCGAACAGAAGCATTTAAAATTCACACTAAGAAACAAGAAAGGCAAAGCACTTAGTTACTCATACACGTAACAGGAAACCTAACTGCAAGAAAACTATTTAGCACAGTGATAGGACTTTAAGCAAAAGTTGCATACAATCTTGGACTACCATCACACATCCCAAAAAAATGTCCCAATCTATGACAGTAATTTATTGACCAAACTCAAGAGGGGCAAAGGGGCTGAAAAGAAGAGTCCCATTGTGAAATGGAAGCCCTTCAGAGCAGTAAAGAAGAGGTGACAGGAACGTTAATATTTAGGTAGGATACTGTGCTGCATTAGACCATGGTGGCCGTACCACTCCAGGGAGAGGAAGCTTCCAGACCTCCTCATCCCTGTTCACCAGCAGTTCACACAGTGTGAAGAACTCTGTTCTGCCTTAAGGCCCCAAATATCCCAGCAATAACATTTTGAAGCTAGGATTAAAAGAGGTAACATAAATAAGACAAATAGAAGTTTGGAACAATTACATAATTTAAGATAACGAAGAAACCTTCAGCTGAGATTAAAGAAAGCATCTCAGCAAAAGCATAAAGGTGCACCCAATGTCCTTAGTTACAAACACACTCTAACAGATGCTGTAATCCCATCCTGATCAGGATTTCTTTAACCTCCCTAGCTGTCTTTAGGAAGGGGCTGCACATGTGTACAATCCTGTTATGTCCAAAACTTTTTTCACATTTTTTCTGCAGCAATATGATTTTCAGGTCATGTCTGAGCACCCATTCTAAGCAATGCATCCTCACACACACAGCTTCCATGTCAGCTTTCTCATGTCAACCTCTTAGTGATAGGCTAGAAACAAGAAATGGTCTATCATAGAAGTATGTCAAAAATCTTCCTCTCTGGTGCTATCTTTTGCACCCAGCGTGAAGATAAAAGCCAAAATTTAGAGGAATGTCAAACTGAATAGACAAGTATCAGAAAGAGACTCAGTATTCAGAGAGGCCATGAAAGACTACCAGGTAAGGGCAGCTCTTGGCACAGTGAATTTAAAAGGTTTTAAAGAACTAGTAATCAGAGATGATCGAGTTCATATTCTTCTGTTAATCCCTTAAGTTATACTATCTGCCAAAAACTGTGATTTAAATTAAAACTCTAATTCAGTAATTTCTGAAAGAAAATACTTGAAATTTTCTGCTGAAATTCAGAACTCAATTCTGGTTAGTAGGGAACTCCAGAAGTATTTTAGCCACTGGAGGATCATTCCAGCTCTGATCATGTGATCTTAATGCCATGTCTGAGCTTCCACTCTAAACAAGAAAAACATATGGAAAATAAAGACTGGAACATAAATTAATAAAGACAATTAAGTTCTGAGCACATTCCCTTCCTCCTGCAGAATTTAGTGGGCACTTCATTTACCAAAAAGAATAAGAACTTCCTTTCATTTCAACTACAAAATTCTCTGTAAAATAAGTACCAGTACAAAAATATCTAATACTGAGGTGACTAGACACTGAAATTCCACACATAAAGTCATAATGGATTCAGATAACAAAACCTGCAACTATGAATACAAGAATTACTAGTTACTAAAGGAATGTATTACAACATTCTGCTATTGGGTTACTGTGGCACAATCATACAACTGGCTTCTTAATAAAGTAAAACTGCATGGAGAAGTTGCTGGTAAAGAAGTAAATACAGCTCCTCCTAAAAAGCCGATGAAGTAGCAACTACAATATTTAATATTTTGAAGATGAGTCCAGCATGTTTTTTCTAATTTGGATTATGGCCTCCCAATACAGAACAAGGCTAAAACTGAGCTTGTAAACAGCAGAAATCCTGTTTCACATTAAAATATCTATATAATTAAAAAGAAAAATTTACAAATTACTTGCATTCTGAATTGTATCAGTAACTTTAGTGTTTTCATAAGTCAAGTGAAATCCTTACATTTAGTAACTAGGAAAAATATTCTACTCTGTAAATATCATTTACTAATTATGAAAACTCGTTCCTGCTGTCCTGTCTTGGAAGTATGAAGAACACAAAGTAATCAGAAAAACCTTTTTGCAGCTGTGAGTTCACAAAATATCTCTAAAAAAAGAGCTACTCAAGAGGAAATGAGTGTTTTTCAGAGCTCTGATATGTTACTTTATACACTTGAGACAGCTTGTGCACCATCACAAACACAACAGGCTGCAATGCAACAGCTTCTCACAGGAGGGCAGCCCTTCATCAGTTTTAGAATTCTTCCAAGAATTTACAGTCAACAAGCTCAGAGCTTTTGAAAGAGAAATCAAACCTCTTACAAGCAAAGCAGGAGATCATATAAAATCAATCAAATTTTCTGGTGGACACTTAGACAGATATGAACAGTTCCCCCCTGAAGGAATTCAGAAAGATGTTTGCCAAGGAAAGCTGGACTTTAGAATCCAATAGCTGTGCACTAAAGTGCCTGCTTAGAGGAGTTTTTCCAGCAACTACTTTCTTTTCATCACTTTCTTCAGCAAAATATCTAGTAGAGAATTTTCCCTTTTTTTGGCAGAAGTAATAAAACTCTTCTTAGTTAATAAGCAAAACATTAAAACAAAAAAAAGTCAAAAACTCCAAACAAAACAACCCTAACAATCCTGAAATTAAAGTATTACTTGCATTCCCACAACTTTTAATCATTGAATCAGCTTAAGTCTTCACAGATATTAAGCTTCCTATATTAAGCAACCAGAATGAGACAGTAGAACGTTTTATAACACCGGCAGAAACACCATGCTGAGAGATTAGATAAGCCTGCCCAAGGTCACCAAGCAAGTCACCAGCAAGAATGGAAAGCAAAAGTAGCAGCCTGTGGTCTGTACGTGCCAAGATGAGTTCCTGCTGAGCACGTGCTCCCCAACTACACCAGGATGCTCTGCTGCAAACTGACTCCCACACAAGTGAGCAAGCTTGAGCTCAGCCAGCCTTACAGAGGAATGCTACTTAGGGCTAAAAACAGTCTTCTCTCTAAGATCACTTGAGACTAGCCTAACAGTTACTTCAGAGAGTAAAGTGATGGAAAATGCTACCAATACATCTTTTTTTCTTATACATGAATTATTCTCTTTACTCTATTATGTGGGGTTCTGTTGTTCAGAGAGAAGTTGCCATTGGCTCTAGAATTCATGAGCACCAGCTGCTGTACGTGCTATCTGTACTAATACAGTGTGAGCTGAGAAACAGCTGAACTGGAGTAGTTTAAATGCAAGTGGAAGGAAATGGCGTTAAGTGTGACTGATATTAAAAAAAATCTTCCAACAACACTAACATTATGTCTTTTCTGACATGTCACCTGCAAAATCAAGTGGATAGATTATGTTATAGGAAGCTGCACACTCTGGGTGACAATGAGCAGAAGCAACCTAAGAGAAAAAAACACAGAGTCTAAAAAGAAATATTAATATTCCCACTATGGGGGCTACTGTAAAGTACTCAGTTCAATACTTAACCAAACTGTGTTTCAAGCAGTTATTTTCTTCATTTCACAATTATTTAAAGTTTATTAACTTTAGTTACCATCAGCACAGTTAAATAACTACCGATCATTAAAATACTCTTTTTCTCTTTTGAAGGCAACCTTAGAAGAAAAGTAGAAAGTATGTTCTGACATTGGTACTGAGGAAATACAGTTTAAAAGATTACTTGCAAAAGACAATACAATTATTAACTGAATTACTGTTAGAGGCACAAGGACAAGTTACTTAGAGACAAGCATGCATCTGACTTGACAAAGTCTAACCTTTACGTCTGTAAACCTGAAACAAAGAGCAAGCTATCTTGCATGTATTAAAATAACATATATTTCTGCATTTACTGCAGACTATTAAGTGTGCTTCATGAGAGATAAGGTCATAATGCCATGTGACCTTTCCATGGAGTCAAACTGTTTGCAAAAAAACCCTAATTTAAACTGCTGATTTTGTGTGCAAAGTGATCTAAATATTTGAAAGAGACACTTAAAAACAACAGATAAAATACTTACACATTATCCTCTACACAAATTTTAGGTCCGACTACATTTGCTGCTCCACTTGACATTTTGAATGCAAAATGCTTTTCAGGACAAGCTTTGGATATCCCACACTTGTATTTTGGAGGTTTTGTAGCTTTCAAAAGGAAATAAACCAAGGTTTTAGAGAACACCACAGGTAGGCTAACAGGCAAATATCAGTTACTTTTCTGAAGGAATTCAAAGAAGAGAGCAAACACAAACACTATCACATCTGTAGTTACACAGCAGCTTAAAATAATCTAAGTTCCTGAAGCACCTCATTATTCCAACTTCTTGTCGCCACCCTGCTGCTTGCTCTGGCACTGTCATCAAAAGCCACAAGCCAAAACTACAAAACAGACTTTACCAGAAATTTAGGAAAATCAGGAGAAGAGGAAAATTAGTTTCTGATTGCATTTGAAGTGTAATTAAGACTTCCTTAAATATGAAAATTCATCAGTCTTTCTGTTATTATTAAAAGCAAGTCACAGCAGTAATACATGCATATGAATACTCACAGCGTGCAGCTGCATCCAATGCTGATCTAGCTAAAATGAAAAAAGAAAGTCTTACAGGATGTTACTATTAAAGTGTCATCTGCTACATAATATCCTATAAATGTAAAATCTTTCTGTACCCCTATAAAAACAGGCTGGTTGAAATGAAGTATCAAATACACCTGAATATTATGCTCCAATAAAAACCAACTTTCATGCATTAGACAAATGAAAGTGATCAGGAATCCCATTCAGAAGCACTGCCTTAATTTATGACTCTCTGAGAGTAATGGAGAGTCATGGAGTCAAAAACCCATGGGGATCCAAAACCTCTGAGAATTTATGGAGTTCTGGGCATTGAAGCAAAATGAGTTCCCTCCTTACAGCTTCACTGAGATGGGGATCCTTTCACCTAAACAGGAAGCCTGCAGCTCAGGTGTATTTCAGCTCAACCATTTATGACTCCTTTTCCTGAGATATGAAGAGACAAATGCCCCCATCATGCACGTCTGAATGACACATCTGTCTCTTCAATGATTACCAAAGACGTCTCTGGTGACTGATTCGGATAGCAGCTCACACTGCAGCGATCCGGAGCTAAAGAACACAAATACCACCCATGTACCTAAAATTGTTTGGGGGTTTTTTTGGTAGTAAAAAGCACCTTGAAAGAAAATTCTGGTTCAAAATAGACTCTGAATTTTGAGACATCTCAACTGCTAATCTTTGTGTAGAACCTGAGCAGATCTGAAATGTTTTGATTACTGCACATTCAACTTAACAGGGTACCTGCGCAAGAGAAAAAGCCCACCCCAAAACAAATTCTGAATCTCTTTAGCAGTAGTAAGGCAGAGCACAGATATTCAGAAACATGGTTTAAGTGACCTAGTTTATTACTCTACACTAAGAATGGAAGTTCCAGTAAACAAAACAAAAAAGCAGGTAAAATTATGTATCCTTGGCAGACAAAAGAATCAAACTGATTAAGAGAGTAGGTTAAATATTTCATACAGAAAATAATTTAATACACATATTATATATAAAAAATAACAAGCACACGTACTAAAGATAAACAAAGAATTCTTAAGTTGAAGAGCGTAAGGCAAAACAAATACGATATTCCTGACAAAGGCTCAAGTAAATATTAAAAAATGTCCAGAGAAAACAAAGTCATCACTTACCAAATATGTGTCCTAAGTTTGCATCCATTTTTATTTCAAACACTTGAGATATGACATAAAACGTCAATAAAAATATTGCTACAACTACTACCAACTTTGCAGCACCTGTCAAGAAACAGAAAAAAGTTTCAGAAAATTATCTGCAAATGGTAACATTAGTTTACCAAAATTAGCAACATAAGAAATGTGTATCAGATTACATTCTGGGGAACTCAGAAACAGGATGATCATTTGTGGACCTACTAAACAGAATAAATCTGAAAAAAAGGATGGATATTATAATGTAGGATGTAACTGCACCAATCCATCAGGTTATCATATCAAATGCACACTCTGGTCTTTCCTTTCTCTACCTTCGTGCTTGTCTGACACCCTAGTACAGCAACTCAGCTCAGCAGCCAGGAGAAAACAGACTTCCATGAAAATCTAGCTTAACCACATGAACTAAGATGATCTACCTGGCTGTTGTCCAAAGGCAAAATTCCCACCTTCCCCATTCCACTTCCCTGTTCTTAGCCATGACTACCTGGCTCCTCACTGTTCACAAATATTGTGTTTTCCCCTGCCTTTAAATCGAGCTACCCCTGATTTAATGCCTGGCCCAGACTGAGTGATTAGGGATCTCTTTACATACTGCAGCTTGGCTGCTATGGTCAGTCAGCTCTGAGTATTACATTAAAAAAATCCAACCAACCAACAAAAAACCCCAAACCGCCAGCCAATCAGAAACAAGCATTCTCACCTGCTTTTCAAGAAATTTATATTAATGACCTTCAAAAAGCAAGTTTTGATGACTCAAAGGCTATTTTAAAATAAGTAAGAAAAAGTAGTACCTCTCCCCTCCGCCTTTTAATATATTGAAGTCTCAGGTAGCTTGAAGTTTTACAAGGCTAAGTTCCTCCAGTGCTGAGTGGCCAATCTACTCCCTGGGAGAAGAGCTCTAAGCACACAACCACAGCAGCTTACATCTGAAGTGGAAATGTACTGTGAAACTGCCACAAACCTCACCACATTTTAGCATAAATTGCAATACATTTTTACAGAATATTCCACTCTTAACTGACTGTAAAATACTGACTTAGAGTACAAGTCAAGTGAGGAGGCATCTGATCAACATCCTGCCTTCCTATCTCACTGCAGAATATCAAACTGGTTGGAAGAATCAACTTTAAAGCATGCTTCTTTTTCTCAGATTGCCAGCCAAATACATCCTTTAGAAAAAGCCAAATTTATTCTCCTGCAAATCTCAGACTGCTGCTGTGATGGGCTGCTCAGAAAATCTTAAAATAGACAGATTACTCAGCCTTCAGAAGGATGAGAGATGCTAATCAATCCTCCCAAAAGGCTAAAAAAAGATAAGGGGATAGAAAAAGATAAGAAAGATGAAGAAAGATACAAGGGCTTTTTGTAGTTTGGTCTTTTTTGTGTGTGAGCACATACATATTATGATGCAAGAAAACACAGGTGCAAACCTAACTGAAAAATATTACGCTGGAACTCCAAATATCACTGCAGTTGAAAGGAAGAGAATCATGTGTAAGCACTGGAGAAACAGATGATCTGAACGTATGTTAAGAAATGGGGTAAAGGTTTTCCAACCAACACTGCTTAAAACCATAAGATGGTACCAGATTATGGAATGTGTCATCTAGCAAGTGGCACTTGGAGAGCATGTTGTTTTAGTATATCGGATGTGAGAACTCAGTCTGAGGACTAACCATCCCCTCTACTCTATATTCTGAGCTTTTCAACTGAACTGCAAGTGCTCCCTTCAAAGGAACAGTAAGAAATGTCCTAGAGATCTTTAAGCATTTGAACCAAAACCAGCATGTTTGCTACGGGTGAGTCATTCTATAGGTACTGCCGTATCTTCTTTGTGGTTTTTAGCGAAAAAACAGTTGGACGGAAGGAAAAAAAATCTAAACATGCTTGGAAAGTAATTTTCTGGGTGAATCAGGCACCTAAAAATTGGAGCATTTTCCACTTCTTTTATCAGATTTATTTTAGCAAGTTGCTCCCAGTTATACATATTGTGGTTAATAAAGCAAAATTAAGGGCAGTGACAAAAATCGCCTAATTTCATGCAGTAACAAGGTCTCAGAAAAGGTATAATTTTCTTCTATCAGAAGCAACAGTTTCTCCTTCTGCAAAATATCACTGTAACTATTGATAAAAGTGCAATGCACCAGAAACTCAAAACTGTTCCATTGCTACACAGGCCATTCTACTGCTACAAAATGTCTAAAATAATGCTTTCATTTAATGTTATATTGGCAAAGATCTTATTTTCACCACCACTACACCTTCTGTCAAGTAGAATTAGTTTCTCAAAGGCTGTACTACAGTAACTCACCTCTATGAAAAGGCTTTTATAGTTTTCAACCTCCCAGCAACCATTCAGAAAGTTTCAGACACTTAAGACAGCACATAGCGTTTTCAGTTAAGGTGTGAGGCGGGGAAGGAATGGTTTAAGACAACCATTTGCCATTTCCTTATTCCTTCATCATCTTACAGAAATAGCAGCCAAAATATGTCAAGTCATGGCACCTTAAGCAGTCACTGCAGACCAGCTACAGCATTTTAACAAGGTGATTGCTCTTTGACCATCCCAAATTCCAAAATGAGTTTCATTAAACATCAATAAAGAGAACAGCAATGCCTTTTATGCCAATTAAGTGAAGCATACTCTGACGAAGCTTGATGAGGATACCAAACTGAGTGAGGAAGTTGGCACATCTAAAGGGAGAGCCAACCTGCAGGAACACCTGGATAGGCTGGAAGAGAGGGCTAACACTAATAGTGAACTTCAACAAGGACAAGTGTAAGGTCTTCCACCACAGAAATCATAATCCAGGAGTAAAGAACAGACTGGAATCTACCCAGCTGGGGAGCAGCTCTGTGGAAAGGGACCAGGGGATCCTGGTGGACAACAAGCTCAATACAAATGGAGGGTGCTGGCAAAGAAGCCAACAGGATGCTGGGCTGCATCAACAAGGGCATCACCAGCAGAGAGAGATAAAGTCATTATCCCTCTCTGCACAGCACTTGTCAGGCCACACCTGTTACACTCCCTTCCGTTTTGGACCCTGCTATTACAAAAA
>VZTG01002916.1:847113-861512 GCA_013397845.1 Melanocharis versteri | reverse complement strand
GACCCTGCTATAAAAAAAAAAAAAAAAAAAAGAAAAAGACATGGACAATCTAGAGACTGTCCAACACAAAGATGATCAGAAGACTGGGAAGCCTGCCCGATGAGGAAAGGCTGAGACTGCTGGCTTTGTTCGGCCTTGAGAAAAGACTTACAGGAGAACTTAGGACCATGTTCCAGTATTTCAAGGGTGAGTACAAAGAAGATGGAGACTCCCTTTTTGCAAGGAGTCACATGGAAAACAAGAGGGGTAGTGGGTACAAGTTATTCTGGGGAAGATTCCAGTTGGACACAGAAAACTTGCCAGAATGAGAACAATCAGACATTGGAATAATCTCCCCAGAGAAGTGGTGAAGTCCCCAACATTGGCCATTTTAATATCTGCCTGGACAGAGTTCTGGGCTAGGGTTCAAATTAGAGGAAGTTACAGCAGTATGAAAATCAGGGTAAAATACAGCTGCTATTCCCTGGATGGAATGCTGTAAGCATGCCCAAAACCTATCCCACAATGATTCCCCACACACACCATCTGCAACCTCAAGCACATGCTAACGGGAACAGAGGGTGGAGCAGAGTGGAAACACCTTGGCCAGGCTCTGTTGAAATCAGATGGTACTTTGTAGCTGATAAACCTGCACAGTACCCGTCAACCAAGGGAAATAGGAGTAGGTATCTTGCTGCTGGACCAGCAACTGTGGTGAAATCACTTTCCTGAGATGAAATTGGTTCTTTGTAATTTAATTGTAGTATTAACTCACCATCCCAAAGTTACCTCCCTCCAAGGTACAACCACCCCTCACTGAGCATGTGCTCTATATTTTATTGGCTATATCTGTAACAGCAAAGCAAGAGAATTTTACACCAATGAGTAACAAAAGTATGTATTACTAGAGTCACCCAAGATCCACCCAAACGAAAAGGAAGTTCATTGAAGGGTCCCTATAACAGGACACAGACTAGTCAGGCACAAGGGGCTCGGCTTTCCTGGTGTGCTGACAGACTAATCCAACAATAAAGGCTTGAGGAAATCTCCACTTTTCACATGACAACCATTTTGTCTAGACTGTGCTTCTGCCAAGAAATGTTGGACCAGATGATTCTTGAAATCCTTTTTAACCTGGTATTCTATGAGTCTATGACTTTAAAACCTTTTTGTCACAACTTGATGATGTTGTCCATAGCAGTTGTTTCACAAATGACCAAAGTCTGATTTCACTGAGCGTGCTTACCTGCTATTCTCATGTTTAGTCTTCAGCCAGCTAATGACACTATCACATTAAAACAGCCACCTGTGGGAAACAAAAAAAAAGCAAACAAAAACTAAAAACCACTTCACCATAATTTGGCTTTTTTTCAGCCAAAAAAGCACTTTTGTGATGAATTAAAACCCACAGATTTTCTAGTCAATAAAATTAATGATGATTGTTCTGAATACCTATTTCTTAACACTCACAGTTAAGGGAAGATTTTAAGATGGATTTCTGATGTCTTGCTTTCATTTGTTTCTCCACAAAACAAGTGTTCTGAAAAAACATTAATTTCATCTAATCCACTACAAATTCAGTTTAACTTTCAGTCCTTCAATCTGTGACCTAAGTACTTACCAGTGCTCTATGTAAGCAGTCTTTAGTCTCCTAAAGCTGTGTGGTAAAAGTCAACAACTCCACCTGCACTCCTTCAATACCCTACCTGCTCCTGGGTGGAAGTTGCTATTTGGCAACACAGAATAGCAAACTGTGCTTTGGAGAGAAAAGATTTAAGCATTTTGGTCTTTAGGATACTACATAAACTGCACTCAATGGAACTGAAATAAGGTCAACACTTTAATCTATGCATTACAGAAACGTAACAACATATTTGTCACTCAGAGGTACAACATGATGGTCAACGATGGCAGAAGCACCAACCCTAGTACTCCAATTATTTCAGAATAAGCTGAAAACCACTCCAAGCAAACAGCACCTAAGTATCCACAAGCTTCTTGAGAAGAGCATGTCATCACACAGAGTTAAAAGCGAGCCACAAACTCCACAGGCTCTGCACAAAAGCTCTCACCTCCTCAAGCAATGCAGGGCCCAGGGGCTATACCAAACCTGCCCTCTATCTGCAGAGCCAGGGCTGCTCCTGGCTCTGCACCATACTCATGCTCAGTCCTGGTGGGCCCACGCTGCACTGACCCTGGACATCTAGCTCAACTTTCCCCTGATTCAGGGATCTTATTGAACCATCTACACTAAGGCCACATTTGAAAACATGTAATCAGCTATCACTCTAATCCAAGCAGCTGTCCCAGACCTCCATCACAAAAGCTATAGGGTCCCTAACCTTCTGCTGTCCTATGCCATGATTTTGAAAAACATCAAAAACATTATCTTTAGAAGTTATTGGAAAAACTGCTGTTATTAGAAATAGAAATTATTTGGAGGCAAGCACCAAAACACCCACATAGTCTATGCTAGGGAGAAAAAATTGGTATTATGCAGACAACCTTTTGCCTTCACTTAGTTCAGTATCTTCAAGTTCAGTGATTTGTGTCCAGATCCTCTTTGCCAAAGACTCAGTCACTGCGCTCTGTCGCTTCAAGTTTACAAGAAAATGGTCAGCAGAGAAATAAACAGGAAAAAAAATTGCAAATACAGAAATATTTGTTTCTATTCTATTAGAATTTGAAAACACTTATCACCAAAGTTTAAAAGCAGACAAATGTTTTTGAGTGCTAATGTTGTATTGTAAGGGAAATCTCACAGCATATTATAGACCATAATATATCCATTTAGCTGTAGCCACACATATTATATCCTCATATAGTAACTTCTTTCAGTGAAAAGGCTAGTATATATCTGTCTTGTAAAAAGGCAAAAAAGAATCCATCATGGTAGATAAACTCGTTTTATTTCAAAGTCTGTGAACAGAATTATTCTAGGCTTCTTTTCTTCCACACACCCAGAAATATATCAATGTTACAATAAACACTGTCTCTACTTCGAACAACTACAAGCTTCTTTTAAGTCTGCACTGAGAAAAAGAATTTTCCTTTTTTGTTTTACTCTAAATAAAAACACATCATGAATTCAAAGCATGAATCAAGAATATGAACAAAACCAGATAAAGAATCTAAGTGAAACAATCACACGATCTAACCTTGACTGCTTTTTATTCCAACATCCCCTTTCACTCGTCTCAGGGATCATTATTTGTTGCAATCAACAAATAAGAATATGCGTTCTTTTTTAAATGTGGAATGTGTTTTGATTTAGAAAAAGGAAAAATAAGTATGCTATGCCTCAACTTGAAAGAAATTTTAAAAATTCAGTGATTCTTTTTCTAAATTACCATATACTGAAAAATCATGAGGTTTGATTTACCGAATAATAGAGCAGTGCTACAGTACAGACAAGTGTTGCACAGCACTTTCCAGCTGCTGGAAAATAATTTATGGACATCAAGTACTTTTCCTACACTTACTATCTTAGATTGTTCTTTTTTAAGTATTTAAAGACAGAACAGGAATAAAGCAGGGCAAGCCACGAACCTTTAGGAGTGCTTATGGACCATTACTCCACATCTTTGGTATTAGACTTCATAACTGAAATTAGAGAACTGACTAGAAAATTGGTTTGGAATTTTTAATAGTGCACATTTTACGATCATTTAAAAACAAACAAAGAACATAGGACCGAAACTGAGCTTGCTCAAACTCAAATGCACAAAACCAGAACCAACAACATTCCTTTGATTGCTTTAGAAATGGGCCAAAATAACCATTACCAAAATAACTATTTTTCTCTTCTTTGATGTAAGATTCCATCAAGCAGAGGCAGCAGAATCAGAACCTTAGTATCCTCCTGACTTATGAGTGTCAAGTAATACAAATAATCATTCATTACTACATCATTCTCTGTCAGGCAGTACAAAAAGGCTCCCGAGTATCACTCATTAGAGACTGAGGCAGGAGGTGCAGCCCACAGCAGGGTTGACAGGCAGTGTCCCGATGAGTACAGCAGAACCCTACAGAGATGCAAAGGCCAAGGAAAACACCACAAAACAGGCAACAGAAGCGATCAACACCTCCAGGTCGCAAGGTAAAATGGCTGGGTTTGGGAAGCATTATGTGACTCAAACACGGATTTCCTTTTACTTCAGACTGTTTTCTTAGCACAAAACTTAGGAAGTTTATCACCTAAGGTCTATAACTTGGCCAGCAGAAAGAAATCAAAAATTCTCTTGTGCAGCAGTGCCTTGAAATGAAAAGTTATCCACAAAAGAACCTGAACAGGAGAAGACAAGAAGTTACAGGTTATAAATCTTTGAATTCTGGCACGTCATTGTCCAGTTTCCTGCATGGAGTTGCACATCTATCCATTCAGAAAAAGATTATTTATTCTGGATACAAACTACTAGGGAAAGGATATATGAAAAACAGTTGGGAGCTGAGGTTACTGGTTGTTTCTTTTCTGTGTCCTTGTGCATCCCAAACAACCTCCATGACAGTCTAAAATGCTCTGCATAGGGCAAAGAAAACAGTAGCTTACAATAAAAAAATAAGAGAAAAGCAAAGTGCTTTCCCCTACTCTGCTCCACTTGTTGATTGACTTGTGTGCTATGACATACTCAACACAAATACAAAAAATTTAATACATAACTCCACAGAGCTACTGCACATATTTTTGTTCATGCCTAAACTAGTTTCAATAAGTAGACCAGCACATGCTTGCTTTTAAAAGTAACCCGTGTCTCTTGAGGGAACCCTGCAAGATACTTCCCAGAGGAAGCTTATAATATGAATTCATTTAGGAAAATTAAAAGACTATAATCACTCCAAGCAAATCATCACCGTATTTTGTTAGATGATATAAAGTTTCTAACACACCACAACTGAGTTCTTTCTACATTCATGCGTTAGACAGTGGTCATCAAGCAAGTTTTCCTCCTAGAATCATTGTGAAAGAGGAAACTGCATTGAGATAATTGATAAGTTAACAATTCCTATTAATCCTGCCTCACTGACGTAACACTGAATGAAGTGCAGATTTCAGTCCCAAGCTGAATGCAATGCAATTTGGTTAATTCTTTATCAGGCTTTTCTCAACACTTGTCCAGAGATGTGCCATGGGACACACGTCACTAGGGCAGGAGCACAGCTTCTGCCCTACTTACTGTGCGCAAAGCTGTGGCTGCTTGCCACAAATTTCGGTTTAAAAGGGGTTTCAAATATGATTGTAACTAATGTTTTGAAGGATGATAATGAAACATGTAGATTAGTCTATTTCATTCCCAGGGTAATAGTATTTCCATTAGCAACTTGATAACACGAGTGGATTATGCTTACAAAATGGGCACACAAAAACAAGCAATGATGAGAGGCAAGAATTTAGAAGGTCAAGACAATTTAGAATTCTGACGTTAGCTGATCAGGAAGAGGTCCCAAATATCAACAATGATACTCAATAAAACAGAAAGTAATACACTCCAAAACGGACATCAAAACAAGCAGCAGAAATGGAAAAAGAGATTATAGCAGCTCTCTAATATTGGGGTCAACAATATCGTACTGCCACAAAAGTGTAACTGTTCGTTATGAACTGCACCGACAGGACTGCTGCGTATGGAAAAAAAAGCAATTACTCTGCTCTGCCTAAATAAACAAAAAATACCCTGCTCTATGTGCTATCTTGAATTTTAACTGAGATCCATGTGCAGTTTTTTACTAAGTCTATCTTAATGCATAATCTCCAAATGGAAGAATCTAGATAAGAATTACATGACCTAAATAAACCAGCTAAGGGATAAAAGAGTCAAGTCTGCTTTGCAAGGAACTGTGAAAGAGAGAAGTAAGGATCAGACATCTTTATCTCTTATCTTCAAGGTGTCATTTTAAAATTTTTTAGAAATATATTTAATTTTTTAAAAACGCTATTACTTACAACAAATCTAAAATACATATTAAATACATTATTATTTTAAACATATATTTTTATAACAATAAAAAAAAAGCTGAGAAGAACCGTTCTCAGTGTTTCCTGGCTGCTGCTTACCTATTTGCAGTTATAATACTGAAGAAAAACAACCTTCCAGTTTCAAGGATAAACAAAAATCTAAAAGGAGGCTCTAAATCATAATAAAAGTCTGGAAACAGACCGTTTTTCTTAACACAGATAGTCTACAAGGTGTGAGCTAAGGTACCCTTCAATATTAAGCCTACACTTCTATACTATTATATGCAAACCTCCACCCAGGTTATGTAATATTAAATCTGTGGCAGCCTCAGATGCTTTGCATTACATTCAGGGGGAAATTTTTCTGCCAGACCAGGACTTAAGTGTTTGTATACTTTCTAGCAAGGCCAAATAATGTTATACCTGTTTTTGTACATGCCTACTATTTGTTAATATGAATAGCATACACTGTACTAGAATTAAACCAGTATTCAAAATTACTTAGTACCAAAAAAAAAAAAAAAAAAAGGCTTGAGCTTTTATTTTTATTTCCAAGACTTTAGTAGATTAGGAGGTTGTCTTTTTTTTTTTTTTTATCACAAACTGCATTCCTCAATGATTAGCAGATGCATTTTATTCCGGTCAGAGAACAGCAAAAAATCTTCCAAACAAACAAAAAAAAATTAGCTTTTCATACCTGGTAAAATATAATCAATGAAACAACATTGTGTTTAATCCAGCCTCTGTTGATAAGATATTTCAGTGCGTTGTGTTCAAGCAGATCAGAGCAGTGGTGTTTTTTTAATCAAAATTACACAGTGAATTAAGTAAGTCAAGGACAACATTAGCTATTCTTATGTGAATTCTGGTTTTAAACCACTGGTTGTGCCAACCTGAATTATATGCCATCGACAAAACAGCTGAGACATTCAAAATCATTCAAGACTACTTTCTTAAAATGCAGAGTGCACCTTCTTATCCAGATGATTGCTTACTTTTCTGCTAGGCTACAAATAGTTTTTCCAATATGGTTACAAAATTTAAATTAATTTGAAATTAGTGAAGGACACATAGAAAAGAATTATATCTTTAAAAAAGTAAATAGTAGAACTCAATTTTACTGTATAATCATGCACCATTTGCGTCTTCTGGAAACAAAGGCTATGACCCCAGTAATTGCTTCCTACAGGCAGCACTCCTACATTCATACAAATTCTTTGAGGTTCTGGCAGAACTCCACATAGGCAAAAGGTTTGTCCACACAGAACAATTTAGAGACTCAGGAATACATATTTTCTTTTCTCCTTTGTGCCAAATGGTACCGTGAAGTAAAACTACTAATTTCTTATAAAAATGTTAACAACCAAATTGTGTTCTTCCATATACATATTAAGATTCATCTTGGTATTCCAGACAACTGAATCAGACCCAAAGTGTTTGCTTGTAAAAACAAGATTTTATTTTACTTCTATCAAATTGTATCTACAACAAATAAATGTAGATAAATTTAGGAAATGAACCCAAGTTTATTCCACAATTAAAAACAGACAATCCAGCTGCTGTTGCATGTCCTATGTTGCGAACATCACTATGTGGTTTCACTTTCAGGAAAGGAAATACACATGAGAAGCAGCATTGTGCTGGTGTGTTTTGAAACTTGATGTGCAAAACAAACTTTTCCCAAATGCCATGTCCAATCACTGACCATGCAAGCTTTCGCTAGTGGCATCAAGCCAGTACTTTCACCTTAGGCAACACACAAACTAGCCAGTCTCAAACACTGAAAAATTCTGAATCCCGAGAAGCTGAGATAAAAGAACTAAGGCATTCATTCTTCCCACAGAGAATGAAACTCAATCCCCATTCCTTCTGCAATTAAAACAACAAAACCAAACCAATCCAAGAAAAAAAAAAAGCAATACAACCAATCAACAAGAAAAATATTTAGCCTTATAAGCACTCAATCCATACTCTGAAGACTCTTCTCAATTATTACAAAAATTTACTGGTCCACATAGTTAAGAATGTGATTTATGGTCCCTAAAACCCACACTATTTATATGTGATAAAGTAAATTGTACCATTGCTGCTGACATACCTATTGAAGAGGATCTTAGCTCTGTGTTAAATAGGGTTGGATAACATCACATATTGGAGTTTAGATAGATAAAATCCTCAAGGACAA
The DNA here is from genome assembly GCA_013397845.1 of Melanocharis versteri. NCBI lineage: Eukaryota > Metazoa > Chordata > Aves > Passeriformes > Melanocharitidae > Melanocharis > Melanocharis versteri. Next base: position 853,395 of record VZTG01002916.1, on the reverse strand, counting down.
ATTGCTGAACCTCATTCACCAATTTATTTCCCCACTTCATCACAGCAAACTACATAAATCTCACAATAAAGATTTAAGAGAATGAGGTACCTCAAACTACTTTGTAACTGAAACACTGCTGTAATTACCACCTGTTCAAAAGTTCAAAACTATTTGTTCCCTGACATACTTCTAAGAAACAAATTACGACCCTGATTTCCTAAGACAGCAAAGTCTGTTCAGTTTTTCAACAACAGGAAGTAAATAAAGCTTTACAACACATTCATCTGCGGGATCACCCGGTCTCACTTGAAGGTGTTGCCAGAATCTAGTAGATGTTTCAAATATATGAGAGCATTCATATCTTTGTCTCAATAAAAAATACCAGGTCTCTTATTAGAATATTGCATCACTATCAAGCAGTATTATCCTGCCCTATAGAGCAATTCTCAACAGGACGACCATACCAAAGGGTATGTGCCTGAAGAACAATAAATGTACACGTAATTACTGTGACTTCACAGAATGGGTCAGGTTGGAAGGGACCTCAGTGGGTCATCTGGTCCAACCTCTCTGCTCAAGCAGGGTCATCCCAGAGCACGTGGCACAGGATTGTGTCCAGCCAGTTCTTGAATACCTCCAGTGAAAGAGACTCCACAGCCTCTCTGGGCACCCTGTTCCAGTGCTTGGTCACTGCACAGTAAAGTTCTTCCTCAGAAGAAACCCACTTAGGTGGAACTTCTCATGCATCAGTTTCTGCCTGTTGCCTCCCGTCCTACTGCTCAGCCCCTCCTAGCAGAGCCTGGCTCCATCCCCTTGACACCCTTCCTTCACATACTGACACACAATGATGGGGTCCCCTCTCACTCATCTCTTCCCAAGGCTGAATAGGCCCAGTTCTCTCAGCCTTTCCTTGAAAGAACGATACTCCATGCCTTAACTATCACTGCTGGACCTGCTCCAGGAACTCCATGTCTCTCATGTACTGAGGACTTGATAAAACCACATACAACCACCACATAAATTTACTTGATGGTATGGTTACAGAATATCATTTTATACTTAGGCCCATTTTAAATAAATTTATCAAGCAAGCAAGGAGAAGAGGAAAGGAGCATTACAAATGCTCCTCTATAGTTCCAGGTTTATTGCAGGAAAACTGATCGGCTCCTCCGCACTGTTCTTCTCTCCAACCAGAATAGGACTCCAGGCAGCAGCTTTAAGGTGTCAGAATGAGATGATCATCCTTTGAATGAGATTCATTTACTGCACAGACCACCACACCAACCTCATCCCAGAGATGCATACCAAGACCACAAACATGGCAAGCCATGGAATTTGTATATACTTTGCAAGGCAGAGAGGATTAAGACTACTAATAGTAACAAGGGACCACACACTGTTGGAAATAAAACCAAATCTATACTACCTACCAAGCATTTAAGCTTCTTTAACAAAAGCTCAGCATGACCTGAGGCTGCATGGTGGAAAGGAGTTTTAACCTTCGCTCAGTAGCATGCTGATTTCACCAGGAAGCTGGGGGAAGTACTCTACAGTGACAGTCACTGCTCACAGCTCTGTTGGTATCTCTAGTTTCTCTTGTTCTACGGGACACTGAAATCCATGCTCCACTGCAGAGCCCCTTGTCATCCACTCATCGTCCATGTGAGGTAGCATTTGGATAGGTTTAGGCCCTTTGCAGGATTAAAAGAGCATGTCACTGGCTGAGCAGAGAAAGTGCTGCACATCAGCTCTGGGAAGACGGGCAGCAGCAGGCTCAACACACAGAAGGACCATGCTATGCCTACAGGATACTGCTAATGGGATCACACTGAATATATGAGACTGCTGCTGGTGCCTGATAACCTCCATGTGCATGAGGCACCCAGAACCAAAGTGCTTCTGTGGTGCAGGCAAGTCACTGCTACTGGTCCGTATTAGCACTGGACAGGCCATCATTTGTGAGCAATGAGGTGAAAGATGCTTGAAAATGGAGAGGACGTCAGTCAGTGACATGATTCTCAACAGCTCCAGAGTGACTCACTTCTTCCTACTGAAGACACATAAGACAGCTCCAAAACCTGTAGTTTGTAGACTGGCTTCTGCATGAAGGTATCAGAACAAAGATCCACAACCTATGTCTTGGCTAGGTGCAATCTTACAGCAACCACTACCAAAACCATAAGCCATATCTGAGAGGAATAATTTCACAGAAAAAAAAAAATCTAGGGACAATGTATTCTTTTTATATATTACATATGTACATAATTCGTACACTTTAATATTTAGTAAACAACTGGTATACATTCACTAACTAAAATCCAACACAGATATTTTCTATCCTTTGAGATGTTATAATCTAAGCATCATCATAGGTGGGGAAATGTAAAGTTATGCTGCGTAGCAACTTCCCGTATGTCATTACCTATGTAGAAATTTACCACGTTAGGAACGTGTAAAACTCCTCTGAGGAACAGCATCCCTCAGTGACAGAAAGGTGCTTATTACAGTGAGCTTACCACTGAGACTCTATGCACAGCTGACACAAAGATGCTGATATGCAACCACTGCATACTCTAACAACTCCTGATGCGATCCCCTCTGGATCATGCTGTTCTAAGAGAAATTCCCTAATTGTTACGGGAACTCCTTCAATAAACTTCTGCCTCAATCAACTCAAATGCAGTTCCAAAACCATTCATGTGTCACTGATATTCAGCTGATCAGCAAGCACACAAGCAGCCATGGCAGTTCTGTCAACCACCTCCCCTAGAAAGTACAAGGCTGATCCAAAAGCAGAATTAAAGCAGGTCGGCAGCTTTCTAGTAGCAGCTATAACACCAGCTTAAATATTTGTGAAACGATGACTCAGCTAACTGGTGATACCAAAACAGATCAAAAAATAAAACAAAAATCTTTGCTACGAGGAGATAGTTACTTTCTCCTCAGACAAAAGACAACTGAAGAGAGGATGGGAGAAGGGAAGGAAGCCAGCCAGTCACAAGAAAGCAAGCCTTATGAACAGAGGGGAGACTGTAATGTATCTCAATGTTAAGATTTTAACTGTCATGAGAACTAGCACGCGTTTGCACATATAAACACATTGTGCAACTTTCTGCCACTAATACTGACTCAACAGCCACATTAAATGCAGGGCAAAGTTTACTCCAGCAGCTCCCTCTGTCCTGATAGTCTTCCAAAGTTTCTCCTCTCTTCCACGAAGTCTGTTCCACATTCTCTTGGCACTGAGGATATGTGAGGACAAGGCTGGAAAATACTACAGTGCAGCTCGGTCTGCATACAAAGATACTATTTTTTGTGTTATAAAAATACAGTACTGTATATGGGGAGCAAAAATTGAACAATTTTGAACAAATTTTGAACAATTCCAAAAGAGTAACTATTGTTAATGCCCTGTGAAAACTTTAGTGTGATTGAATTTCAGGAACCCTGGGTGAAATACCATTTAATATAGTCATCCACCACTTACTATAAACATCAATGAACTACTGAAGAAGGATAAGATTTTTAAATTTGTGGATAACACCGAGATGCAAGCAGATGGAAACAAATTACAGGGTGGAATTAGAGCTACAAATTACCCAGAAAAATATTTATTTACTTTAACAAAAAAATTCCTCAAGTCCTCTCGGGATGCATATATCCTTAACAATAGTATGAGGTGGTTATGCTTTGATTCATGGTTAGACACAGAATTTTAGATGATGAAGCAGGAAGCCAGGAGCATCTATTTATAGGTTACAGATGCTTAAGCTAAGAAATGCTAAGAAATGAGATTTCAAGCAGCAATACCAATTCAAAGTTACTTCCTCATCATCCTTCTGTCGTACTCTCACGTCATGAGACCTCAGGCCTACATAGTATTAGGAAGCATGAAAATTGATGAGATAGGTGAGCTCACCTGCCAGGCTGCTCCAGCTCATGTTATTTTGCTCACTAAGGAAACTTAATATAGTAAAAAAGAATATAACTTATAACAGATTGCAGGACAACTTTTAAGAGTGTTGAGAGGCAAAGTGCAGCAGCACTGGGCTGCTGGTTTTGCTCACCCATGTCATGATCTTATATCAGATTTCTGACACTAATGCAAATTACGTTTTTTTCGGAGAATTTATGTACAATCTGGGTTTCAGACCAAAGTAAGACTTCTCAAACAGATCCTTCTAAACTGCAAAAGAATTATAATCATTCCAGTACTGTTGACAGCAAAACAATTGCCACAGGGCTATGCAGCTGGCCACTGGCAGGTAAAACATGGAGGTTTACAATACTTACGCCTCAAGTCCTACACAGTCTCAGCAAATTTTAGTGAAAAACTCAGAACTGAACATACATATCACTTATATAATGACTCCAGGACATACTGATTACTCATATAAGTAGAAAGACCTGCAGCCATTACACTCACATGTCAATCCCCTGAGTTCACTGAACTGCAGGTCTAAAAACCAGAACCTAAGTCCTATTTGAATAACAAATTCTCTTTGATCAATTTAAATCTTTAAGAACAAGTTCCGTGTGTCTGCTGTGAACTCATTTTATGGACTACAAAATTTAATGGCTACAAAATAATCTGTAAGCAGACAGGTACTTTCGCACAGTACCAATCCATCTTATGATCTTATTTAAAAAAATTAAAAATCCATTTCCTGTATGTTAGTATTTCCCCCAAAAACCTGAAAACTAAACATTCAGGAATTCACTTTTTAAATATTAATTTTCCAAAGTTCCACTAAAATTTTAAACTCTGTCTACATTATCCCCCTCTTCTTAAAGCACTAAGAGTTATCATTACATTTGGGTGGTCACTGGATGGGTGCACTCAAAAGAGTTGTAGTCAGTGGCCCAGAGCCCAAGAGATTAGAGCAGTGACAAGTGGTGTGCCTCAGAGGTCGGTATGGGGATGGTGATTAGACACTGACACAGGTTTGCCAGAGAGGTGGCAGGTAACCCACCCCTGGAAGCACTCAAGGCCAGGTTTGGATGCGGCTTTAAGCAACCTGGTCAAGTGGAAGGTGCCCCTGCCCAGGGCAAGGGGGCTGGAAATATATTGTCTTTAAGGTCCCTTCCAACCCAAACCATTCTATGATTCTATGCAGAGCACATAAGCCCTGAAGCACTCGGGCTGCACTTAGAGAGGCCGGGCAGGGCCTCGTGGTTCCATGAGGCAACTGTTATTGTCTATTTACTCTATAACTGGGTGAAACGGTCAGGACTTTTGTAAAGAGATGGAAGCAACGGCCTGCAACAAACAGGTGCTTCCTCCATCCTGAAGTGATTAGATGTTATTACACGACAACAGCAAGCTATTAGCTTGTAAAGAGCCTACCTGCAGGCTTAAAGCAAGTCACAAAACTTGTTTTGCCACACAAACAACCATTCAAATCAACAGCTGAAAAATATTTCTTCATACTTAAAGAAAGCCTGGGGGAAAATATGTGCTAAGGAAGACACTCTTACCTTGAGAAATTTCGAAAGCTTTAAAAAAAAGAAAACAACACGACTGTTGTACAGTCATTAAGTAGCCATTTCTGGTGTGGGTTTGTGGTTTTGATTCTTTTTCTAAATAACTCCCCAATTAGTATTAAATAAATACTTTGTTAAAAGAGAGGAGCAGTCAGCTGGGTTCACCAGCAGAGTCACCAGGGGCTCCAAGCCTAGGCAGCATTATAGGCCACGCAGAATATTAAAAATACCTGGTATATGCAAAGATCTTCACCCAAGTCTGGAGTTATTACGTTATCATTTAACCTCTTTTAAATGTGAGAAAATGGGAAGATAAGTCAGGTGAGTCACAGAGGCCCTTAGTGGCTCAGCCAAACACGTGGCTTAACATATGGCAGCATTTACCTAAGATGAAAAAAAAGATATAATTTCGATATTTCTTCCTACTTCAGCAACTCAGAGGCCAGTAACCAAAGGCACACAGGCTGCTCCGACAAGTATATCTCGGCAAACAGCACATTCAACTTCCTTAGGAGTTCACGGCTGCTCTCCATAACGATGCATTTTAGCGTTTTAGTAGAACAAACGCTGAGCCCGGCAAGTGCCAACAGCGTCCGCGACCCCGTACCCCACAGAGAAAGCCAAGGGAACGCCACCACCGAGCAGCAGCACCACCTCGTCTTCACCGAGCTGACTTTGTTTCAGCAGGAAGGGGCTGCCACGCTGCCGGCGTTTCACTCGTTTCCCTGGACCGGGCCGTCCTGCCGGCCCGACCGCCGCCACCCGCTGCCTCCTCCTCCTGCTGCTGCGCGGCCACCGGCGGCAGCTGCGGGCGCT
>VZTG01002916.1:709689-846974 GCA_013397845.1 Melanocharis versteri | reverse complement strand
GGGGCCGCCGGAGCGCCGCCGCGCGGAGCGTGCCCGCCGTGCCCCGCGGCCAGCCTGCCGCCCGGCCCGGGGGGACTCGGGCACCGAGATGGGGACTTGGGCACCAAGATGTTTCTGCTTGTTTGCTGTTATATTTTACCCACCTTTCCTTTTTTTTACCCAAACGCACCAGAAGTTATCTTCTGTTACCGAACAGAAATGGCATGTTCTGTTTTAAAATAAAGTCCAGCCTTTCTCTTTCAAAAACGTTATGATCAGCAGGACCTAAGCCAATATGTGTTATTGCATAAGAAGAAAAGATAATCCCTGTCTCTTCTTTATCCCTTTATTTTGGCACTGATTTTCCTTTAACCCCGGCACGAGTTGGGGTGGGTAGGGAGTTAGGGGTACTTGGGATGGGTGGGGATGAAAGCAGGAAGAACAGCATTTTATTGTGTGGAAGACTTCTACTGGCCTAACTCCCTCAGCTGGACTGTAGCTGGGGTGGGTGTGGAAAGTGCTGGGGAAGCAGAGCTCCAGACTCTGTAAATTCCACTATTGTCAAACAAGCAAGAGAGCATTTTTACAAAATCAGCGTGGCACTTCTCTTAGCAGAGAACAAAGCCACAGCCAAAATGTAGGACATATTGCACATCATCAGTGTCAGGCAGACAAAAGGAAGTTTCCACGTCTTACTTTAATGACTTCTGGGCAATAGATCATTCTTTTATTGGTTTTAAAATAGCATGCTTTGAAACCGACTGGTCCTTGGTATGAGATGGTCATCTGAACATCAGTCAAGTAGTTTCTTTAGTAAATTTTCACAACACAATGAAGTTTCAGGCATACTGTAATCTCAAAATAAGCAAAGGAGTACCCAGCGGGAGCATTACACAAGAAAAGAAGTTATTTATAGCTTTTAGTTCTAAATGATGATATAGATATACAATAGTTTGCCAGTTAGGGCTTAACATATGAAATTTATCCATGTTCCCCTGATTACTAATTAGGCAGCACTGTCTACAGTAACAGATTAGTAAGGTTGGTATGCTAACAGAGGCTGGCTCCTTTGATAAGCAAATGTTCGCAATAGAAACAAACATTTTAAAAAGATTACGTAAGTACCAATATCAAATTATTAAAATAAGAAATAATATTATCTGCACAATAACCAACACCTCAGAATACATCTGTATCAAAGTCAAAGAAATAAGTTAGACTTGAGAACGGCTGCAATTGAATCCCGTTGATTATTTACTTGGCTGAAAAGGTGCCACAACACACAGAGGGTGTAGAGTCACACTTCCCTGGAAATATGGCAGCTGACAGAACCAAAGAAGGTATATGCCAGCCCTGCCAGTGTCTCAAGAAGGCCCACAGTTCCTCTTTTCCTTTTTTTCTTTCTAACTTGTTTTGTAATTGTCCCTTTTTTCATATATTAAAATTGCTATGCCCATTAAGTAGAGGTGTTCCATAAGAAGTATAAATATCTATACCTACAGTAATTTTCTTTTTATTATTGTCTGTGATGAACTGACCATTTTTTCTTCTGTAGATTAGGTTTGTCATGAAAAAGAATGTGTTTCGTAGCCACATATATTCTAAATGTTTCATCATGACCTAATATGTTCTAAATTTACAATTTTTAATTCCAAAATATTTGTATTTATTTAAAAATAAATCAACAAAATAACTTGGTTTTATGATTACACTGTTTAGGAAAAACATATACAATACCTGTAAGAATTTGGGCACATTGGGCCTGTGTAGAGGTGACCTTGTTAGCCTTATTCACACCTTTGAAAAATTTCTTTGCTAGTGTCTCTAGCATTTGACCTGAACTTTCCTGTCTCTCTCATAACTTCATCTTTTTACTAAGTGAAATTATAGCATTGTACTATGATTTTGGGTTTTATTGAGAATGAAAATATTTCCTTCATGTAGTTACAGGAAAACTAGATGTACTGCATGCCTCATTTAGCATCCTAGGGATAACAGGGATAAATGAAAATAAAGTAAAATACAGAAGGAAACCCTTTCATGTGCTTTACCCTTGTTCTGTTGATTATTGCCTCTGGCAATAGATGTTCTGCTAATCAGTCATCAGTCTTGATTCTCAGTTCTGGTATCAAAGCAATTTCTGGTGAATTTTAAAAGTACTATTTCCCTGTAAGCCTAAACTTCATGTTTGTGTGCTATAAACTAAGACTTCTGCCCTAGCAAATCTTTCCATGGCACTTTGAATGAGCCAGACTCAGATTACTGGCAGAGACACAGCTCTCCAAAATTTGGAATATCTGTGGCATAGTAGTTAGTTTTCTCAACACAGTAGCATAGTCATAGGAGACACTTTGCATTTGAAAGCACCAGTATTACAATGCTGTGATAAATAAGATGCAACCCTAAGCCATCTTTTAAATATTATAGAGAGGAAAGAAAAAGAAATAAAAGAGAAGAAAGCTCCTTAGAGAATGCTGTAGGCAGTTTGCCTTGAAGAAATTGGAAAATGTGATTTTCACCAAGTTCTGAGTCTTTTAACTATAAATAGAAACTAAAATGTATAAGTACAATATGAAGCTCACTCCTCTCCTCTCTTCTGCCTCTTCCAAACATCTGTGAACATGTATGAAAAAATCTTCCTTAAAATGACATCCTGTTGGCTTTCTGACTGGTGTTATCAAGTTTTATATAAACAGTATGGGTGTGTGTCTGAAAGAGAATGTATTATTTAGTGTTTGTCCAATGATGTGGTAGAATTGAAAATACACACATTCAGTATATATTTTTGTGACTTCTCACCCTGTTGCTATCAAAAGTTAACTTTCAAACAGCCAAAATAGCAGGTCTGATAGGAGATGTCTGGGTAACAGTGGGTATGGAACTAAAATCAGTGCTCCAGTTTTAGATAAGAAGCATCTGAGGAACATATCCAACTGAGGTTGTACTCATGGAGATAGAGAACAAGCATCACCAGCTGGAAATTGTAGATGTCCTGAGACAGGCAGACTACAGATTGTATTGTTCATGAGCTGCATTGTAAAAGGCCATGAGCCCCACTCTGAACATCTTGTGGCAGCATGAGAATTCTTCCACACAATAAACCTCCTCCAAATGTAACTCTTTGTCATAGAAAACATATGGAGTTTACTTCCAAGTTTATTAATGTTTCATTTTGGCGAGATATTTTTCCTGATCCACAGGCTCTCAACCAGATCCTACCTTTCCCAAGGCAGAGCTCCATGCATCGCTGCTGCTCTCTCACAAAAGGCCAGTTCCTCCCCTCCCTCCCAGGCCTCGCTAAACTGCCTGTATCCTGTAACACCAGTTGCACCACCCCCATGTGTGAGCTATGCCATGACATCATGGTGATCCCAATGAGGTGTTGTAGCTCTGCAACTGCATTCAGACCTCTAATCCCCCCTATTGATTCACCATGCTGTATGCATTCATGTACAAGCACGTCAGATAAGGCACCAGGTTGAGCTGATGTCACAGAAAAACAAATGAGAGCTTTTTCCATTATGCCATACTGTTGGCACTCTCTTATTTCTGTGTACTTGCTCAAGTTGACCTCTTTCACCCTGTTGTGTTTATTACACTTCATCCCACACCACTTCCTTACTTGATTGTAGGCCATCATCTCCCTCCCTGTTGGTTTGTCATTCCTAATTTAGAGCTCTCCTAAACATGTTTGCCAGTCAAGGCAGAGCTGCTTTAGCTCCCCTTTGTCAGGAGCACCCAGTTTGTTCCTAGTAGTTGTTGACACTCAGATAGGATCTTATAATCATAGAAACCAGATCCCTCTTACTAGAACCAGCTGCATGATGCCAATTGATGATCTGCAGTGTCTGTCCACTCCTCCTCAAGACCTGTCTTTCCTTTCTCTGTCAGGATCAACCAGAAAACCACCTGGCCCACTGTGTCCTTGACCCTCACTACTAGAGCCATAGAGTTATGCCTAATATGTTCACAGCTTCCCGTGGCCAATGTCATTGCTGTCCACATGGAAGAGTAGCAAAGGATAATAGTCTAAGGCCCCACAGGTCTTTCTTCAGTATCTGAGATACAAGCGTCAGCAAGAAGAAAATGCCCTTTGCCAGCAGGTGAGGTCAGCTTATGGGGACCTTCTTCCCCATAGCAGGGAGTCTGCCCCTGCTCTCACTTGCAGGTTCCACCTGGTGTTGTTGCAGGTTCAGGCTTAGCTGGTGCAACTGTTTTCCTGGACCAAGCTCCTGGACCCTGCTGCCAAGACACTCAGTATTTTGTAGGTGCAGACCTGCAGATGGGAGTGGGAGCCTTCCTCCTGTTGTTAGAAGCCACAAGTTTCCAGCGTTCTTTCCCCCCAGCTGTGTGAATGTATGAGGAATGTGCTCTGTTTTTTACAACACATCCCAAATGATGAGAGAGGAATTGATGGACAGTCTCTCCATGTCCACCCACACCTTAGTGCTTAATCAAGATAACCACTCCCCCTGCCTTACCAACATATAAACCATTGTCAGTGGTTATCATGTCTGTGTTTTTCTAGTGGAAAGGAAAGAATTTCATCTTTTGAGAAAACTCTCAGGGTGATGGGGCAGAAAGATAGGGCAGCTCAGCAAATATCTCCAGGGCAGAGATTGTACTCAGTTAGGCCCTTGGGTGCTACTATAAAAAAAAACATTAAATCCTATGTATCCAGAAACAGAAAGTAGCCTGTATAATTAAGGATTCTTCCAGCTCACACAATTTTCTCCAGGATGGAACGACCGGATCCCATCCATTTGAGCTTCAAGGGATGAGTAAGATAAAAAGTGCAGAGGCAGTAGTGATCACTCCATCCCTACTGTCATGCTTGGCTAGACCACAGAAAAGAAATTGCATCCTTAGCTAGATTGGTAGGCACCGCCCTGAAAAGGGGATTCTAGCTCTAACCACAGAGTTGTAGAACTGGTGCTGGAGGCATCTGAATGTCCTTGAAAGTGAAAAAGAGAACTTGGACAGCAAACACACTTTGCGTGCAGCAGACCAAAATGCAGAAGATTTGAGGTCAAAGGGATTTATCAAGAGACCAGACTAGGCTCAGGCTACTACAGGCAGCTTAAATCTAATGAAAGGATCCCTGGCAACTGTGGAAACTCCAGGAACAGATACATTGTGATGCAGCAGAGCTTATGGCTCACTAGCTATAAGATCACACTGCAAAAATCATCTCTTCAAGGGCCAGAAGATACAGTATTCTGAGACTAAAATACTGAAGCTATGCCAGTTTGGATGCTGAGGTTAGAAAGCATTGCTTTGCAGTTGTGGGCAAAAGAACCAGAAAAACGAGAACCTCTGGGATGACTTGGAAGTTGTTGGCTCCTCATTTAACCCATATGCCCTCTGATACTGTTCACTTGCTATCTTCACACTGGTGTTGTGCCTCTGTGTGCCTATGTAGCAATGGTATTGCTAAGCATCTCAAAGTAGCACAATAACATTCACAGGGAAATGCAAGCAGACTCTGGCTTCTCCTGCAGCTAACCAATTCCTGTCTCGAAAGCTCTTCTGGCTGGGACAGAGGTGCAGCCTTTCTGAGCGAAAAAACAAATGCAGTGGAGACTTTCTATTCACCACAGGCATGGTGGTTTTCTGAGCTCAGCAGTTTAGGAGGAAAAAATATTTCTCATTGGTTACTTCATTCTACAGCAGAGTTGATATGGTCACTTAAACTCAGATGTCTTTGAAGGAGGCTTATCTCAATAGCCAAAGTGGTGTAGTATGAGACCCAGCCAATTTTAATAATAGTCTCATTAAGCACAGTACCCGGTCAGAACTGCCAGCTCCTTTTTGCAGCAGGCCAGTCCCTCCCTGTACATCAGCACTTTTAGCTGTTTCTCATGCTGCTGGCTTCAGTAGTGTACACACCTATTACCATTTTCTGACAAAAGAATAGTGTGGGTTTTATTGAACTTCAAAAACATATAGTCCTTACGGTACAACTACAGATAACTTACATTTTAGATCAAATAATGGCACTGGAAGAATGTTTGCTTTGTTTTGCAGCAATGTGCTGTACAAACATCAAAGGAAAGAAAGAGCTCATGAGGTACGAGAAGATGAAGCTTTTAAGTTATTCCAAGGCAGGCACCCTTTGGTGCTGTGGTGTTTTGTGCTCGGCTTTTGCTGGGTCTGTTCACCCAGTTTGTTAAACTTGTGTTCAAGTTTCCACTTGAATACTAGTTTGTAGATTGTCTAGACAGAAGAATCTCCTAGATCCTCCTCTAAAAATGCAGAGATGCACAACATCCAGAGGAAGGCAAACTTCTCCAAAGAAGCATGAACGTCTTCTATCAGGTCTGCGCAACAGGCCATGGCCTGTCTTTTGACCCTGTGTCTCTGTAGGAAATTTAATTATTTCCATAGAATGTGACACTGCACATGTGTCTTGCAGTGAGTGCATGGGCACAAAATTTCTTGCATTTCTTAAATAAAGTGCAAACAGTCCCTTCTAGCAACACTCCTAAAACAAAACAGACTGCAGTTTTGGGTTTTGGCATTTGTATTTGCCTGAATGTGGCCTTTCTTTTTCTTCTTTGTTTATTGGTTTATGGAATTGTTGGGGGCGGGTTCTGGTTTTTTTTCTTTTTTTTTTTTTTTTTTTAGTTTTCAGCAATAAATCTTGTCAAAAGGAAGATCTATTAACTACTTAAGAATAATCTAGGCAAGCCTTGAATTCTAAACTTTTATTTCTTGCAATCAGTCTTTTATCTTGCAAACAGAAAGACCATAAAGGAAAAGAAAAGGAAAATACTGGAGGAGTGAAAGTGTATTATGCTGTTGCATAGTTAGTTTCTAGGTAGGACATACTGACTTAGACTAGACAATTGTTACTGTAACAGATTTGCATTACAAAGCATCCTTTTTATGTACTTTCCTTGAAATGCTGTATTTCCATTAAAAATTCACTGAAGATGTTTCTCTGAGTAAAATGGGTTAAAATATCCCTAAAACTGTTCCTTTTAGAATTTTCTAGAACTGACTGGTTGATCAGATAAAGACACACATAGTTTTTATAGATGTGAGGAAGAAGCTGAAAAGGGCCTCTGTTGGTCTCCTAATTCACCTTTCTATTTCCCATCAGAGTCATGAAACTTTCCTTCACACTCCATCTGGTGAGGCAGAGTCTGGTCTCTGTAAATCATCCATGCCTTTACCTTTCTATGCTTATGATCCTAATGTCTAACCTAAACCTTCCTTGTTGTGCTTGCTCATTTCTTCCTCTCATCTACAGTGATGACGTATAGAGAACCACAAATTTGCTTTGCCTGTGCTATTCTTGCTTGTGCTATTCTTGTTTGAAGACTTTTTCTTCTGTTTTCTCTCAGCCTTCCCTAAACAAAACAGTCACACTCCCTCTAATCCTCACTCACAAATCATGTTTTACAGTCTTTCAGTCTCCTTCTCTGGATTACAATTTCTTTGAAACATGGTAGCCAAATCTCAACACACCTTCCCTATTTAGGCATCACCAACGTAAAATTATGTATGGCACACAGTACTCTTACACGATATTTTCTTCCATTTTTGCCACAGCAATTTCATTTACTGATGCTTGGCTGTGGCTGTATACGACCTCTACATCCTCATCTGTGGATCTGCCACTCTGCTGACAGTTTCCAGTCCTAAATTTATGCAGCTGATTTTTTGAACTCTAAGTTGTAGCCTTTTTTATATAATTTCTGCTCTCTGTCAAGATCTTTTTGAAGATGTTCCTGCTCTCTAAAACCCTCACAGGGTCTTACACATTGGTTGTAGCTGGTTATTTAGCAATGCAATACTGCATCATCTGGAGTGTCAATGGGAGCAGTGTTCTTTACTAGAATCAGGACAGGATAGACCACTGGGAGTAGCACAGAGATTTTGGCATTACACAGCTGAGGGTTTTTCTTCCAGCAGTATTGTACCCGTGTCATGGAAGTCTTCTCCAGGTCTTGTGTTCCAAGATTGCACCTGAAAATCTCAAAAAAGACAGAGTCAACAACCGCCCTACCATATTACGGCCACAGCATTTCTCCTATCCGCATGGCCTCTTTACTTGGTTAGACCACTCACTCAAAATAAAATAATTTTATTTTTCTTCAGCATGATAGGGCCTCTGATGATTAACTGAGGAAAGATATTTAGTCTTTGTGGTGTTTGAAGAAACATTTCATCTTCATTAACTGAATTGTCATTGATTTCACAGCAACAAATAACATTAATCTGACATTTGCCCACCTATCGATAAAATATGTTTACAGTCACAGAGTGGGTTTTTACTTACTACCATTTTAGAATTGGAATAACCAGAAAATCCTACACTTTTTGAAACTGCTTTTGGGGCTACAAGATTTTATTTCTTGTAGCACTATTAGAAGCTGTCTAAGTGAATAAAAACTGCTTACGGAAAGATATACCAGGATTTCCATAGGAAATATCCCTTTCCTGTATTTAGGACTAATCTGGTATTAATGCCTGTCTTTAATCAGAGGCAGGCTTCTAGTTCAATTAATTGTTCTGAACTTAAGAGCATTTATGGGCATATAAGAAATGTGGAAGTAGAGAGCAATTAGTTATCTTCTGGTATCAGCTTCACTTGATAACAATTTCCCTAATAAAAGCCTGAATGATGGAACTGGAACTTAGATTTCAGCTAGAGGGAGGGGTTATTGGAGCAAAACCTCAGAACCAAATGCCACTGAAAGTTCAGAGTGCTTTGCTTATCAACCTGATCCTACCAAACCATGTGGGAGTGGAAAAAAAAAACCCGACAAACCAAAAAAAAACCTAAAAATGGTTTTATCTACTCCCAACAGAAAACAATCTGGCTAGAAAATTTCTGATGAAACATTTCTTCATCAGGGTATGCCATTCATTGAAATCAAAATGTTCCAGAAAAGAATTTCCATTTTTGACCAATTTCCAATGGAATCTAGGCAGGTTTCCAAGACAAATGAGCCTGCCAGTTCTCTTCTTAACAGCCGTTTGGCTGGTTCTAGGAGATCTGGATCGTACAGACTGCTTTACCTTGGGTTTGACAGGGTGCTGAGAGCTGGGAAGGAAGGACCCTCCACTTAGTGGCTTCTCGGCAATCCCGATTCCCCAGACATGAGAGGGGGCGAGGCTGACAGGCTTCCCCAGAGCTGAGGCATCATGCCATGAAAAGACTCAACGCTCCTTGTTTCATTCCAAATTTTGAAATATTAAAATCTTCTATTGTGTAAAAAAAAATTGCATTTCTTCCAGATGTTCTAATGAGTTTGTATTTCAGATCAGAGCCTAATCCTGTAAGCATGCACATATCCATTTATCACAAGCTGTTGTATAAAATTACACAGATATTAATGGAGTTCTGGCAGGCTGACTATACATAGGCACGCAAATGACAAAGGCCACACCTGAACATAAGACAAGGCAGTAGTGCTCATGTTGATGTAGTCATATAGCACTGCTGTTGCTAATGCTTTCTTCACAGTACTTAATAACTGACTTCTTCTTTCACTATATCTTTGAAGTACTGATACATGATATTCCATTTTAGAAGCAAAAAAACTGACATGGAAATGTTACTGGTTTTTTAGAACCACAAAACATATTAATATAATCAGGTTTACTATTTCAAAGTCTAGCATATTCTATTAAGAGTCTTAGTTAAAATTAAATGCCTTCTTTTGTGCCTTAGATGATCACCCAATTCTGTCTTCAGCCAAAGAAAATAGCAACTTCCTTGCCTGTTCTTTTTACTTTTCACTTCTCACATGCTAGTCTTGCAGTCAAGAGATTTATAGCCCTTACAGCTCAGCTCACAGAGTCAGTATATGTCTGTTTCTTTTCCAATCCTATGTGATGCCGTTGCTCCTGTCTCAAAATTAGCCTAACATGACAACATGACCTGTGTACTGATGCTACTTTGACTTGGTGATCGACACAAACAGGAGGGTAGAAAACAGCTATGGAAATGGCAGTGACTTCAAAGCCACACCAGATTTAAAAAAAAAAAAAAATCTGCTATTTGCTCTTCTTGTGTCTCATGATTGTTTGGTATTCTCACACTAAAATGTTTTGGGAAAAGCTCCAATCTCTCTTTCGTGATGCACAATGTCAAATATACAATTAGAATTACTAAATGTTATGAAAACTACTAACAATCCACTAAATCAGGGTAATGAGTGGCCTGCCAAAGGGTAGAGCTTCAGTCCAGGATGACTTTTGAAAACTTGATGATTGGGCTAACAGAAACTTCATATAGTTGTAAGAGCAGAGGTGCAAAGTTCTGCACTTGGAGGAGGATTACACTATTCACTGAGAATTAACTGGCTGAGTACCAGCACTGATGGGAAGGGCTCATGGTGGAGGTCACAGTGGATGTGAGGTTGAATGTGAGCCACTAACATGGTGATGGGGTAGGAGCATGTCAGGGACTCTGTCCAGCCTGAAGAAAAGCCAAGAGAATAATACAATTGCTGTTTTAACTGGTATAATGAGGGAGGGAGGTTTTAAAGGTAAGCCAAGGTATAGTCCTGCATTGAGTGAGAATGGACCAGTCAACCTCCACATTTCTAGGATTCCATTAAAACTGTATTTTCTAAAATTTTATTTGATTAACATTCAACACAATTGTCTAGCTGAAACCAAGACCCTGGAAGTTTTTTTACTGCAAATAACCAGGATATTATGGTAGGATATACCATGGAAAAATTTCTATTCATGGTTCTTCCTGACCTTTTTTCTGCAAATATATAGTATTAGCCACTGTCAAACACAGAGCTAAAGGGACTATTGACCTATCTATTAAGGAAAATACTGGTTCTACATTCCAAAGGGAAGTTACAATGGCTCTATGCATTTGTAGAATGTAAATATTTGCTGAAGGTAACAAAAAGTCTGACTGTCTTCCAGTCAACAGTCACAACTGATAGACACAGTATGTTCAGATACTGCCTCTGAGGCAGCATGAAATCCTGGCATTATGTAATATCCAGGAAAGTTTTTGTGTCAATTTCAGTGGAACAGCTTTCAAGCATATAGTTTTAATCTGCCTGTTTAAGAGATTGCAAAGCAGTGCTAATTTACCACTCTCTTGACTAAAATAGAGAAGTATGAGCGTTTTAGAAACCAAAATATGCAAAAGAGTGTGCCTTTTGAAGGACAGATACGTGCTGGCAAAGATGAGGCATTGAGTGGATTCACCTCTGACTACTTACCTAATACTCCTTGCACATATTAAACGAGTTTTAAAGTATCCTCACTTTTGCTGTCATGCTGAATATACTGCCACGTGATGAATAGGGAGGAGATCCTAACTCCTTTGAAGTCATGGCAAACTTCCCGTTGCCTATAATGGCCAACACCTTGTATGGATACGACTCTATGAACCACACAAGGCAAAATTTTGACAAATGTGAGCAAGAGCTGCTGACAGAGTTGTATCTAATATCAAATTATCTGTTATGTGGTGATTAAACTTGATTTCTTGCTTAGTCAAACATCCAGTCGTGTTATGAGATAGCAACTACTATGCCGTAGACGGAAAAAGAGTGACTGGGAAGCAGATGAAAGGCTGGTGTCTGAGCCTACCTCAAAACTGAGGCTTTTCTCTCTGTTACAGCATTCGTAGGCTAACCTACACTCAAGTTTCTTGCCTCGAGGATGATCTTATTTCTTGATTTTCTTTCCGAAATACTGGGTCCCCAATTTTCTTCTCTTTGACTTCAAAGTAAGCTGAATCAGTCCCTCTTGTGGGTACATTTTCATGTACTCTGTTGCAACATTTTGTATTTAAAGGGCTGCTTTTAAATAAAACTCCAGTTATTTTGTTAAGCAAAACCTCTGTGTGGTTTTGACTCAATCTGAAATTTATGTATCTTTAGGCTCCTGCTACTATTTGTCTTGGCTTGCTCCAACAGGTCTCATTTCTCTGTATGTTGCAGGGCTTGGGAGCTCCACTGGTGCCTTTTCTTGCTCTTGGATAGGATTTTTCAGTTTTAGAACTTAACACTTCTCCAGAATAGAAAAAGGAAATACTGGGTTCAAGAGCAAGACAGGGAGTTAGTTAATTTTCCTGAGTCAACTGCTTCACTCAATTAACTACCTGGTCAGTCAGAAAAACACAGATGAAAAGGCACTTAATAGGTATAAAGTTAAGTTCAGGTCAATTTGGCACAACTTTCGCAGTTGGTCACTGCTTTTATGAATCACCTTCTGAAGTACCGAGGTTTTTGCCATTTGTCAAGGATTTCTAAGTATCTCAGTGTCTGCGTGTCCACAAATCCAGGACATACAGCCACTTCTCTAGTGCTTATTTGTGCTATAGTGTGTAGGCACAGCCTGAGAGGTTTATAGCATATGGGATCCAGGTTTGTGCATGCACTGGAAGTAAGATTCATTTTGAACTCTGGTTTTGCAGCACATGCCTTGAAGTTCCTTCTGCATATGCACAACAGCTCTGTTGTGTCTGGGCTACACCAGGCTCCACACGTATGCAAACACATATGGTCCATGTCAGTCTGAAAGAAGATTGCAGGGGTAGTAGGCAGTGTTGAAAAGATGACAGTCTTCCTCTGATTTTGTTGAGTTCACCAGAATGACATGCTGCCCAACACATGCCTGCAACATCACTGGTTTCAGGCAATGTAGATCCTTCCCCAAAGGTTACAAGATAGTTTGAAATCAGAGGGCCAGGGTGCTCGTCACTAAGGAAGAAAACAAATATTCTCATCTCAGTCTCATACCCCGGTAAAACCTATGTGAATCTTCACAATCACAGATTCGGAATAAATGGCTATGCATGAATTGTTACTTCTTTAAATCCTGAGGTAGAACAGCATGACTTCCCCTTCAAACCTGTGTGACCAAGATGGACATTTGCCGCATGATCAGAATAGAAAATGTGTCGTATGAAGAGACATCACTGTAGCTATCTGCCTTACATGCTTGATAGCCAGTGTATGGGAAACATTCCCAGATGTAGGGCTCGGCTTCCTATAAGGACAGAGTGCTGTCCTTTTATCCCAGTGCTTTGAGAGCTCTCTCACACAACACAAAGCAAGGAACAAAATGTAAACCTGTAGATCAGACAGAACTAAAACATTGGGCTTTAATACTGAAAGAAATTAAGAGACAGCTAGTGATGCAGTAGCTGCTAAAAACTAATTTTATTTTCTTCATATGCAAGCCAACCACCAAACCTGCCCACAGAGCTTCCTGAGATTGAAGAGGCTGCACACGTATGAGCAAGGTACAATATATTTTTACGGTAATAATTTCTATTGTGTAGAAGGGCTAGTTTTGAGTAAGCTGAGCAGTAGCAGAATCAGGGAATGGTTTGGGTTGAAAGGGACCTTTGAAGTTCATCCAGTTCTAACCCCTCTGTTGCTGGCAGGGACACCTTCCACGAGACCACGTGGCTCAAAGTCCCATTCAACCTGGCCTTGACTACTTGCAGGGATTGGACATCCAAGACTTGTCTGGACAACCCGTCCCAGTATTTCACCACCCTGAGAGCAAAGGAATCCTTCCTAATATCTAATCTAAACCTACCCTCTTGCAGCGTAAAGCCACTCTAGTCCTAACACTGCTTGTCCTTGTAAAAAGTCCATCAGAGGGTCTTATCAGAAATGAATGTAGTTACTGCTTCTTACTTCTCCCTTTTTACTGGCATACGCTTGTACTTGGAGATAACTTCCGTTGCAAGACATAGCTGTTGCAAGACCAGGAAATACCATATGATTTTCCCCACTAGACTTGTAAACAAAACTATGAAGCAATATCGATTCAACCCTAACTGCAGTGGCTTGAGGTATGAAAGTCTATACAGACACAGGTTTTTCCACTTTGTTTTGCAAAAGTACTCCAGTCGGGATGTAGAGCATGTAAGCTGTTCTGATCCCCAGCGTGGGCCAAACTGAAACTGTGAGCCCTGATGATTATTGTGATGTAAACATAGTCTTGTGTGAGATAAATGTCTCAGTTTTTACTTAAAACTACAGATTAAAAATTAATTCGTTCCAATCATACTGTGCCTTTTAGATCTTCAAGCTAAGACTTTGAAAAAAAGATATCTAATTAATTGTTTGCAACTTTGATGAAAGGAATATTAATATGGTGGTAGCAGGTTACAGTATTTAACACTGTAGCCTTGGCATTTTTTATTAAATATTTAACTGCTGGAAATGGTATACTTGACATCTGTGAAAACTAAACCTGTTTTTGAGAACACAAGGTTGATACTGTAAAAGTAAGGATGAGGATATGGATAAAAGAAACATTATAAAGTTGTCCCATTATGTTTTATCTGCAAGACAAGATTTTGATTTTTTTTATATTTATTTGAATGCATATTTTTCCTGTGGGCACAAAAGTTTGTAGACTCATTAAAATAAGTGCATTTAATTCACAGACTGGTTTGGTTTGGGTTTTGTTTTTCCAGACTGTATGTAAACATTCCTTGGGTTTTTAAAGCAGACGACTTTTTAAACATGGTGGTCTAAAAAAAGGCAAACAGGTGAAAAGATGGAGAACCTCAAAAAGATACCAACACTTTTGTCCTTCGTACTGGACCTCAGTATAATTATTTTTGCAGTGATACTATAACACTAGGAAACATCTCAGTCATTTTGCTCTTGAGAGTTAGAAGCTGGTACTAATCTAAGTCTCTGTAGGAATTTTACCCTGACAAGTAGATGAAATGTGGCAAATTAAGAGTTATTCCTCCAGTTCTTGTACTAAAGTGCTATTTTTTTCCATGGAAATAATAAGAAATATGATAAATCAAGTAAATTGCCTAAGCACCTTCATCTCTTTTTTATTATGTGTTTGTTATACAGTGCACTTTTCTATCCATATTTTACTGCAGCATATGGGAGCATTTAAATTTTGATTGTAGCAAGGCTTAGTAACACCTAGGTTTTGGGAAAGGAATGCTCTAAGATGCTGAGGAGGAACCTTGGCAGAGACTGCTTCTCAGAGACAGCCTACACAAGTCTGTCTCTAGTTGTTTCTGAGGACAGCAGTTAATTATTTTCTGTTCAGTGTATTCAATCACTTGAATTAGAGATCACATGAATTTTCCTAGTAAGGGCAGAAATACCAATTTAAAAGCTGAATAAAAGGACTGTAGTAATTTTGAATGAGATCTCAAAAGCATAAAAAGTGGATGAACAATACACTGATCACAAATAATGACAGCATTACATACTTGGTATTGTTGTATTTAAATAGTAGAAAAAGGTTTCTGCCTACATATCTAGAATATACTAAGCAATTCATACTCTGTCTTATTCCTTCTTAAAAATTAATGCATGCAGAATATCAAATCTATAAAACATTTCACACCAATAGGTCTGTAATTTGAAGACCTCTGTTCACCCCAGATGGAAGTTAACCATTCCTGAAACTAGTCTCAGGAACCTGGCTTTGTGCCCAGTGACTGTGGTGGAAGTGAGAATAACTTTTTTATACATGGCTGGTAAGTCATTTAGCATGTTCACCTCATTTCTTAATCCATTTGAAAGAAAAAGGGAAGGAATGCTTTGGTACTTCAAAAAACGTGAGGCAAACGCACACACACTGCTCAAAGTAATGGAGAGATGAAAGCTGCCTGAGGACAGATGACAGCCATAAGGCCATAAGGTGGAGTTAGTGGGGAGCTGCAGGCTCTCAGGCAGTACATGCAGACACTCTTCACTCCCTACTTCTGCATGTGCCTTGTGCCTGTCTCGAATGACAGCCGCAAGGAGCAGTAAAGATTTCATTGCCTATCTGCTGGCAGTGCCTTCAGCTCTGCTGTTGAAAATACCAGCACAGATGCCTGTTAGTGGCAGTGATGATTTATTTTGGGATGAAATCCACCTAACTTATTCTGCAGAACTAATTTCAGCAGACTGTATTACAACTTCTTTCAGTCACTATGAGCCTTACTTGATTCAGATGAGCAAGAAACTCAGATAACAGAGAGATTTAACTGCACTCTTGAAGTTGCATTGCCATATCTATTCCTGTTTCTATAGGGATATTTCTGTATTTTATTAGCACTGTTTCTGAGCCACAGTGATTTTTAACAGCTAGTTGCCTAATTTAGTTCCCCAAGAAGAAACACACAATTTGATGGTGTATGAGATGCTTTTAGTAGACATTTTTATTAGACCTATGTCCATCAATGCACTGGGAAGGACCAAGCAATCAATTCTGCCTTGTCCTTGACCTTCCAGCATGTCATTGATAATGGTCACAGTCACAAAGCAGCCTATGTGAGTTGATAGTTAATTTGTCCAACTCTCCATTGCTCTTTGGATGAATATGGATTGCTTTCGGATGTGTGTTCTCTTTGTGTTCCTCCATATACAGACACCACAGAAAGTTTTAGATTGTGGCCTGCCCTTCTTGTTTCACACCAAAGTTGATGTGAAGTTCTGTGTACATGCACTGATTTACTGTAACTACAGTTTGCCTCCTATTTCTTATTATTTTCTTAATTACTAGAGAGGTTAAGGCTTTTAGCCTGCCAAGAGAGCCAGGGTGAACAAGAAGAAAATCTCCAGGTGTGCAAAAGGTTTCTGTGTCACACAGTCCATAGGAGGAAAATAACAAAAAGTTCAGAATGAAGAAGACCTCATTTCCATAGTAAGTACCTCAGCACTTCAATTTGTCCCTTAAAATAGAGGGAAATATTACGGTATCTGAGATTATATTGAACAAATTAAGAAAGACTTTTTAGTGGCAACTTTCATGTACAGTAAGTTATAAACGTATCATAACTGTATTATGGAAAATAGTCAATTTTTCATATATGATACAGGTATAAGATAATTGTGGCAGGACATCTACCCCCCACTTCTCTCTACCACAAGATAGCTGGTGCACAAAGATAACCCAGGGGCTGAAAGGCCCAGCAGGGGTCATCTCTGGCACCAAAAGGGCTCAGACATCAGCCAAGAATCCACACTTTAGTCTGGAGAGCCGATGTGGGGAAGAGATAAAGGAAATGTTTCTGAGAGACACTGCTTTACAAACTATAAAAGACACACGAGTTATCACATAGGCAGAAGTCTCTTACACGTAGAAGTCTCTTACACATAGAAGCCTCTACACGCACACCCTGAAAGTGTGGGAGACTTCTCCCCAGAATCTGGATGCAGGTTCTGTGGTTACTTCTCTGGGGATTGAGTGAGAGGAGGAGGTGTGCCTTATCAACAATTGGATGGTGAGATACATTGATTCCTAGTTATATCATTTCTTCACCAGCTGTAATTGAAACGGTACCTTGTCGTGCACTGTGTGTTAACCTACTAGTAGTTCTTTTTCAATTTTGTCCTTATTCCTGTGTAGTATATAGTCTGTGCTAAGTCTTGTGTCTGTTAGTTTTCTGTCTATTAAATAAATAATTCATTCTATAATAGACCGAATCAGCCATTATTAAAGACCTTGCGAATGAGAGTGGGTTTTGGGGTGCCGGCTGCCTCAAAGTTACTGCCTGCTGCCAGAGGCCTGGGCAAAAGGCAAGGACTTATATAAACTCCCACATCTATTCGTAACAATAATGTGTGTTCATGTCCTGCTTTGCTGGTGGTCTCTTAACCTTTTGAAATTCCTTGACTATATTTACTATTTTGCAAGCAAATGAATTGAATGCTTATGAAGCAATCGGAGCTCAACCTTCTTGTACCAGTGGTGCATTTGGTCCTGTGCAGACGGCCAGAAAGTATCAAGCCACTTTCTAAAGGTTCAGTATGATGCATGATGCTGGAGCATATTTTAGATAGCTAATCTTACACAGCAGTTTCTGTCTTTAGTTTAAAGCAAAATGTCAGTGTTCTACATGCATCTGTGATTTCTGGGTATATGACTTGCTATGCAAAATAACTAACACAGAGTTGCATCATCTAAAAGAATAATGCTTAGTACTATGAGACTGGATGAAATAGAATAGAATAGCAAAGATACAGTCAACCTGTTTTACATATTAACATAATATAATGTAATAATTTCGGGTGGACCAAAAAAAAAAAAACCTCAAAATGAATGAATAACCCATTTTTACTTCTTTCCTCTTCCTCAATGCAAAGATATGGAACTTGATGCCTGTTTGCAAATAATGAGAATAACGACAAAGAAGCACATTGCCAACCACTTTTGCTTCTACAAAGAGTAGCTCATAACTCCACCAATTTTGGCTGGCTGCTCAGGATGAGGTGATATGTTAATATGTAAATAGGGGACTATTTATATAAAAATCCTTCTTTTTCAATAATATTTTGAGTCTGATTATCTTAGAATAACATTATGGTTTCATGACTTACCAGTCCCAAAGAAAGTCCAAAGCAAAGGTTTCTTGTGTAAAATTTCACTACCTGCCTCTTACAGACTGAAGCTTTTCAGATGCTTTTAGTGCAGCATGACATGGGGGGAGCACAGATGCAAGCACATCAGCAGATCAGTAATTGTGCAGGTGCAGGGAGCGATCCTTCCTTGCAGCACATTGTGGGGACAGAAGCTTAGCAGGACTCTGCATCCTCTACAACTGTGGATCCCAACAGGCACAGCTCCTTCAGCTCCTTGTGCCATCCCACATGGCTTCAGGCATAGCTGCTAGTCTTAGCTATGTAGATTATAGAGCATTTTTACTGTTTTTTCAGTATTTTATTTTTTAAATTTTATATGCTCAGGGCCCATAGTGGTCAAATTTGTTGAGAAACATAGCTAAATGAGGGAAAAATCTGATACAGAAGTTAATTAGAGTTGGGAAAGCACCATTTGCTATGCTTGTCAAAGATTGACTGCATTTGAAATCTCAGAATATTCTTAGCTCTGCAAGTAAAGCACCCTATTTTCTGTAATGCAGCAAAACAAAATACTGCTGTGTGTAAGTTCATTGAGAGTCTTTGGAAACTAGAAAGGAATTAGGAAGTAGAATATTAATAATCTGAATGGCAGAAAAGCATTGGAAGGATGGCAAAAAAAATTAGAAGGAAAGACACTGTAATAACTAACATACATATCTTGGTATTAGAAAACAACTTCCAAACTTGTCTCTCTTCCTAGCACAGCATCTTATTATTACTATCTGCTTTTCCAGAGCTTCAAGTGATTAAATTAGCACTAGGAATGAAAGTTAAATATTAGGTCAAGAATTGAAGAATTAAAAAAGAGAAAAAAATTAAATTCACATTTGGATCCTATAGAATGACAGAATTGAGGATCTCTGTACAGTTTTATTTTGCTCTTTCAATGTACCTACATTGTGATTGTCTTTAATAATATGAAGCTGTACTTACATTTTTCAATACTTTCCCACCTCAGATCATGGTTTGGATTTAAAAGAAATTGCATTTTCTTTACAGAGTTTTCATGATTGCTGTTCATAGAATAAGCTAAGTAATTCAAAAGCATCATTATATTTACCTCCACAATGTGACTATTACATTATGTGGTATCATTTTTCTCATTCTATAAACAGAGGCAGAGAAATGAAAACCAAAATTATCAATACAAAATATATGCCAATTTCTATTAAAAAAAAACTAATCAGGGACCTAAATTTTCAAAGCACAAGTCTTACTTATTTGCGAAGACAGCAGGTTAAATGTAAAAAAATGTCTAGAATCACAAAAGCAGTCTGTGGTTGAGGAAGGTTCAGTTCCCCAGAAAAACACTCAACTGTGTAGTCCTAAGGTCATCACTTTTCCCCGGCTTACCCAATGCATGTCTACTCATATCTTTAAAGGAAGCAGCCTATAGTCTCTATCCTTACAGGCTCCAGATTCTTCCCAGAGCATCATCCGTTCTCTTTGTGAATCTGGAATATCTTGCCATTAACTTAAACACGATATCATAACACACACAAGGAAGAACAAACTGAGATCGAATGAAGAGCCCTCACTGGGACATCTTACAGGCTTATGAATGCTTGGCTTTACTACCTCATTTTTTTCAATGGTTGTATAAGAAAGAAGGAAGCTAATTTGAAACAGGTTTCCAGAGAAAGCATGATCATCAGAATACTGAAGTTGCACTGATCTTCAGTGTTAGTAAAAAAGCAACCATCAATTTAAATAATCTTACAGTAACTGCTGCATACTCAGCTGTTCAAATGAGTAAAAAGAGAAGTAATTACAATTTTCAAAGCATAGTGCATATTTTTTAATAGTACAGGATAGCAGGCTGCAAATTCATTCTTTTGCATGGCGTGATAATTACCTGTCATATTTGAGATGGCAAAGTCTAATCCACCTCTTACTGAAATGCATGAAAATCTTTTCATCATCTACAGCAAGTGCAACGGCATCTCTGGATGGCTGTAAGGTTTTTTGGCATTTTACCTGAACAACGCAGATTCAGCACCTGCAGTTTCATAGTATTGTTGTTAGCTCTTTTGTCCTAAACACAATAGTTTCACAGAGCTAAATCATTCTTTTATTTGTTTGAAGTGATGCTTTGCAGTCCTGGTATTGTCATGTATTTTCAAGCCTGTATCCTGTAGTAGCTGAACCAAAGAACAGACTTGGCAGAACTGTGAAGAGAATATCCCTACCTAACTGCAGCTTTTCAAGGAGCTTGTTATTGTTCTTACTGCAGTTGCACACATAGAAAATTAGAGAGAGAAACAGCACAGACTTATAACTAACAAGCCCCTACCATACCCACAACAACAAGGAAAGTATAACTACAGCAAACCCTCCTGCTGGAAAAATGCCAACTGTGACTTGGACTGAGTCCAAAGTTTCTGCAAACTATGTAATAATAAAGTTATCACTTGAATAAGGAGCTCTGTAAGGTCAAACACCCCCCACCTCTTTCTCAAACATTCCTACTCTGTTATCAGGGCCATGTGGACTATGTCTGATATGGTCTCCTCTGAACACTCGCAGAGGGACCCTTGCATCAATGTGCAGGAACAAGAATATTCTGCACCCCAGGGCTCCCATGTCCATCTACTAGATGCAGACCCCTATAAACCTGCCAGCCCATTCCTGGTTCTCCCCAGGGAAACCTGTCCATCACCGCTGCAGGATGGGTGCCCCAGCAGATGAATCTGACTGCAGCTGTGAATGGAATGAGTTTTTCTCTGCTTTTTACACTATCACCACATTCTTCGCTGATTGTCAGATTTCTAAAAATGTGACTAGATCCTACTGCTCTGATTGTTTCCCAGACACTGGGCAGCCCTGAGAAATCAGGGAACCATGGAGTGGTTTGGGTTGGAAGTGATCATTAAAGATCATCTAGTTTCCACCCCTCTGCATTGGGAAGGCACACCTTCCACTAGACCAGGTTGCTGGAGCAGGAGAATCACCTCTCCTGACCTGCTGGCCATGCTTCCATTGATGCAGGTCAGAGTCCAATGGCCTGTCTGGGCTTTGAGCATGCATTGCTAGCTCATTTTGAACTTTTTATCAACTAAATGAGTACTCTGTACTTCTGCTTTGCATGTGCAATGAGTTCCTTGCAGAACATTGTTTCCATAATTCACGGAATATCATCACTGCAACTGAATAAGTGACCTTGGCTGGCTGCCAGACACCTACCCAGCTGCTCACTTACTCTTCCTCCTTAACATGACAGAAGGAGAAAATGTGCGAAAGCTCACAGATAAAATCCCTTGTAGTCACTGTCACGGCAAAACAGTCTTGACTTGGAGAAGATTGATTTAATTTATTACTCATTAAAAAAAGAAAGAAGAAAAGTAGAGTAATGAAAAGGAAACACAAAACCAAAGCACCTTCCCCTCCACTCCAGACCTTCCTAGCTTCAACTTAAATCCTTTTTTCCCAAATCTTCTAACTCTTCTACTTCCTCCTTTCCCAAGTGGAGTAGGTGGATGGAGAATGGGGGGTTGCAGTCTGTGCACAACTGCTCCTCTGTGCTGCTTCTTCCTCCTCACACTTTCCTGCTGCTCCAGTGAGAGTCCTTCCCATAGGGTATAGTCCTTCAAAAACAGACTGCTCTGTCAAGGGTGCTGCAGCTCCTTCCGGGAAATCTGCTCCTATGTGGGCTCTCCATGAGCTGCAGTTTTCTTCAAGGGTACATCCACCAGCTGTGGCATAGGAAACTCCATGGGCTGCACTGTGAATATCTGCTCCATTGTATTCTATGGGCTGTAGGGGAATAGCTGCACCTCCTTCCTCTCCTTCTTTTCTAATCTAGGTGTCTGCAGGGCTGTTTCTCTAACATTTGCTCAATCCTCTCTCTCTCTCTACTGGTCTGCAGGTTTCTAACCCCTTTTAAAATATGCTTTCGTAGAAGTGCCACCAGCATGGCTAACAGGCTCAGCTGTGTGTCGTGTGGTGCCTCAGTTTTGGAAGCATTTGGCATTGTCTCTGCAGGGGCAGATCCTGGTTTCTTCTTACAAAGGCCACCCTAGCAGCCCGCTGCTGCCAGCACCAGGGCACGGACACCCAATGAAGTTGCTGTGTAAATGTGCAGAAAACCCAGCTTGTCCAAAATGTGCCAGGTTTCTGCATTCATCCAGCTCAAGTCCGCGATCAATCTGTGACTGCATCTGTCGCACCTGTAGTGAGTCAGTGTGCAGGTCAGGTGTAGTCTGGCCATGGCTCATTGCCTCCCAGAGAACTGCTCCTGCCCTTTCTTCCCACACTTGCAGCTGCATAACTCTTGCTCTAGCATGCCTCACAGCACGATATGCTTTGATTATGATTAAGTTTCTTAATCCAATGAAAAACTGCACCCTTTTCATTTGCAGAGTTAGCTTTCTGACAAGTTTGTTTCCTGACAGATGGTGAACATCTTAGTTCAGCTATAAGTTTAACTGTGCATGAATAACCATGATGGCCACTGTTCATAGTGTGCATTCACGTATTTTATTCCCAGAAAACCCAAATGAAAATATGGCATACTTTTTGAATGTGGAGTGAGGACAGGTATATCTGATTTAAGAGTTGCAAATGCCCATGCCAGTCTGTTACAAACTTAGAGCTCTGGGAAAGAAAATAAACAAGCTTGCAGGATGCCCAACTTCAGGCATTCTAACTCTTCATATTGTATTCCAGACAAAAATGATCCCAAATTTCACAACACAATTCAAACCAGGCAAAGGATAATAGGCAAGGAAATAAAAAAATCTCCAACTGAAGGCCCAGAGAAGGAGAAGGGTGCTCGAGAGTATGAAAGGAAAGGATTTGCTTTCTAGACAAGTCTGTTCAGTCAGGAGCATTCCCCTGAGATAAGATATGATAGCTGCCTATAAAAACATGAGTGTCACAGTGAAGATGAATAGGGTATAAAATTAATATTATCTTGGACCCCAGACAAGGTGATAATACCAATATTTTCCAAAACTTGAGCACTTACAGGGCAGAAGAGAGCATCCCAGAAGGTGCTGCATATCTCTTACTCCTGGATGTCAAGCAGCCCTATCTAGACAAGCAGGAAGCCTGGGTGGAAAATGGTGGGACTGTCTGGGGACAGGAAATATGGAGCAACTGGGAGAAAAAGAGCCACAACAAAGAAACTCAGTAGATTCTTCACTTCAGTCTTGGTAAGACTCCCATAACCTGCAACATTTATAGCAGAGAGCTCAGATGAGATTGATTTGGAGTAGGCATACACAAAGTATTTAGATTAATCAGAAGAATTAAATGTTAATACATCACCAGGACCAGATAACATTCACCCAAGAGTTCAGAAAGAAATGAGACAAAATATTGCAGAACTATTGGCTATCCATAGCATGTGCTGGAGGGAGAACCTGGGAGCTACTGAGCAGTGAGTCTGACTCACGAGAAAATGGTAGAAAAGGTCCATAGAAAAGAAGGGGGTTACTGAGTACATGAATAAACAGTGTCTATTGAAGAAGTATCAACATGACTGGAGTGAAGGGGTGTCCTATCTCCCTGGCCTGCTGGAATTATAACACAGGCAAAGAGAATAGTACATTTGAATTTCCAAAAAGCCTTTGACTAGATTACATGCCAAAGGCTACAAAAAACCCAACCTTACGTAGCCATAGGATCACAGGAAATGACTTTTTATCTACTGGAGGATGGATAAATGTTGGAAAATAAAGGCTAATGCTGTACAGAGTGGAAAAATTTTGGCAGTAGACTTCAGCAGGGACTAGTATGAGGACCAGATTTATCCATATTCTTCACCGGTGATCTGGAAAAGGAAATGCAGGAAACTCCTCACATTTGAAAATGATATCAAGCTCTTACGATAGGCAGTGAGGAACTCCAGAAGAAGTTCACAAAACTGAATTGAAAAAAAGATACCTGATTCACATCATCCTATCTAAAAGAAAAGCAGTGCATCTAGAGAAAAAGAATCTGAAGTGCGCCTACCTGCAGAATTCAGGATTCTCAGGATTCCAGCTCAGGAACGTGATCTTGGAAACACTGCAGTCAGTTTACAAAAATCATTGTCATAGTGTTCAGTATCAGCCCCCCAAAAAGCCAGCAAAATGCAGATCATTGACAGGAAAGGTATTGAAAATAACACAAGATGCAGAATTTTGCCACTATGTAAACCCCTCATCTTGTGAACTTAAAATTTCTGGGTCCTCCAGAAAAATACAGTGGAGCTAGACAAGGTAGAGAGAAAGGCAACTAAAATGATTGAGGGGGTGTCACAGAAGTCTTATAAGGAAAGATTCAAAAGGTTGGAGCTGTTTAAAAGGGAAATGAGAAGGCTGAAAGGAAAGAGGACTAAAATTTACAAAATTATGAGGGTGGTGGAAAGGTCAATGCACAAGTAAAATTTACTACATCTTGCAGTGCTAGGACTAGAGAGCATTTGCAGAAGCTAATTTGAAATAGGCAAAAGGGAGATACCATCACAGCCTTAAAAGGGAGTAGATAAATTCCTTAAAGGGAACAGGCAGTGATGTATGTTACCTTCTGATACCTTTTAACTGAGCTGTGTGGACAGTAGGGAGCTGGCCTCTTCTGCTTCCTCCCAGTGGCATTTTCTACTGCCACTGTAAAAGGCAGTATGGGCACTGATGGTTTGTCTCACTGATCCTGAAATGGGATGTTTCATGTATTCTTACCCTCAGCCTAAATGGGCTGGATTAAATGAGGCATCAGGAGAAACTTGTCTTGTCATGGAAATTTCCTGTGACTATTTCCATGCTCCCCCTCATAAAAATGTCCTACTTCTGGTCCTTTCCTTAGAATTTTATTAAACATTTACCATAATGCAAATTGTGCAATACACTCATACTGAATACTAACACAAAAAAACAGGAAGTACAATAAACACAAGAATATGACAGCATTAATTAAATTGCTTGCTTAAAGTCCCTTGTCCAATAAAATGGAATATTTTAGTTTTATTCTGTGCCCCACACAATAATGATCAAATGAAATGAAACTAGGTTTCAAGTTTTCACAGCTCTCTTCATCTCAGAAACATACAAAAAGTTTCACTGTCCTCCCACTCTGCCCACTGCTCCTCCAGCTGATATGCAAATCCAGTCTGCTCTGCTCCCTCACCAGCTCCCTTCCCCCACCAGAACTGATAAAGAACAAAGCTAGAGTTGCTTTCCTTACTTCTCATTCTTTTGCTGAGTATGCCTGAAACTTCTCAGTTCTCTCTCCCATTCATGACCCCAGAGAAAAAGAAAGGAATACTGCATTATTTCCTGCTAGTACCCATAAAACAAAGGAAGTCAAAGCTTTCCTTTTTCCCCACACTCTCTTTACAGGAAGTTTACTTGCTGTCCTCTTCTTAACCCCAACAAGATGGCACAGGCATCTTTAGTCGTTTCATTATCTTCAGGTGTCTCTGTCCTGTAATCCTCATCTATTCAGGGCTCGTTCATCCTCTTACCTTGCTTAATGGTTAGTTATGGCTTTCCACGTGTATCCCCCACCTGCACCTGAAGTCCCGGTCGTTCTGCTCACTTTGAGTTGCCCTTAAAGCTGATACTGCCCGGTGTTGCCTATTACCACATCACCAATGCGGTGTGGGCACAGATTCCACAAACCCGGCCCAGGAGCACCCCACCCCTGCCGCTCACACGGACACAGTGCAAGGGAGACACGAGAGCCTTTGTCCCCGGGAATATTCAGTGTGATTCTTGTTAAACCGAACTGAGCACGGGCAAGCGACTGGAAAAGCAAAGTCTCACCATTCCTGTGCTCAGGAGATTTTGATCACTCCGCTGGATGATGTTGGTTCAGTTGTCCTGGAGCAGAATGTTTTTTTGAGTTCAAACAATGCCCAACCCCCGGGAGTGCCCTAACCAAAGGTATTTGTAAAGAGGAATTTAAGCTACACCCATCCTCAGTTCTTGGTTTCCTTGGCCCCGCAGGATGCAGCTTCTCATATCAGACATTCCATTTACTTTAAAACTAGTTGTTCATCCATCTGAATGCAAAACCCCACCCCAGTATTCTAGGTGAGCTGAAC
The DNA here is from genome assembly GCA_013397845.1 of Melanocharis versteri. NCBI lineage: Eukaryota > Metazoa > Chordata > Aves > Passeriformes > Melanocharitidae > Melanocharis > Melanocharis versteri. The sequence continues at coordinate 820,628 of VZTG01002916.1, read as the reverse complement.
TGCACTCTGTTGGAGGGTTTATATTCTGCCACTGAATGGAATGAGCAGTTAGTCATGGAGGCTTCACCCAACAGATCACTTAAACAGCTACGAGAGCCATAGCAAAATGTCTTACCTGGAGGGACACCATAGTTTTAGAAAAGAAGCATAGCTGTATAATATTTTTGTAATTTGGTGTTAAAATCAACTTTTTATAACAATCAGAGATTTTTTGTTCCTATTCCTTATAATTTATTATCTTTTATATTTATTAAAAAGTTTAAATGGGTATGTGGTATGTGAGCAGATGTGACCTTTATATTTTAAAGACTGTGAAACATTCCAAACCTTTAGGTAGAATAGTAAGTCAACTTAGAAGATGATGTAAGGAAAAAGGTCTTTATTTTAAAGGGGTAATGTAGGGCATTTTTTTTTTCATGAAGACTCTGAGCACATATGGCTCTGAGAGAGAAATAAATGACAAAACTTTCCAGAAGCAAGAAGTTATCTGTGAATTTTCATCATTTCAGTGCAGGCATCTTCAGACGTTCCTTTGTGTTGTGTTCCACGTTTCATTCTGTACCTCCAGTTTGTGTCCCATGTATTTGCCTCAGTAGAAATTTTCATAGCAGAACAACGACATAGAATCTTTTCTGATAGCAGTCATATAACGACAACGACGAGGAAAATGTTCTTTTCATTTATCGCTCCGAGTGAGAAAAATGTACCCTTCCCTTTAGTATTGTGTGTTGCACTGTTTATTTCAAAAAGAATCAATGCTCGGTAACTCATGGCAATGTGGTCACACTCCTCAAACAAATAATTTCTATGTTGCTGAAGCAAAAGTCTAAACGGCTTCCAACACGTCAGAGATAAAGCTGGCAAATCTGAAATCACTCTGTAACACTTACATCTGTATGATACTCAACACAATTCAAACAGTGGGCAGATCTTGCAAAAAAGCAACTACTTTTTGTCTGTCAACAAAACACTCATTGCAGCTAGTGAAATGGCTACAGAAAATTTCAGCTAGTTTCTGGTAATATATTGTGATGCACAGCACTGACGTGAGCAGAAAATCATAATAGAATTAAGTAATGGATTTTATTCTCCAGCTCCTAACTTTTGAGAGAAGTCTTCAAAATTTAACTTCTTTTTTTAATTGAAAATTATGTTTTTCAGTTTCTTCTAGTTCAAGTACTATATGACGATAAAAATAAGCAGAATGCTACTTCAAAAAACTGCACCATTAAAATAGCTGTGAAATTCATGTCTTCTCTTGTAATTATGCAGTGCACACCTAACTTACAATGGTTTATATATGCAATTAGGAAATTGAACTCCTGTGGGAGCAGAAATGCAGATGATGTATAGTGGCACTCTTAGGAAATAGAAACACCTCAACAGAAGGTTCTTGGTCAGGGAGACTGTCCAATGGATTGAACTGGCAGTATTTTAAAGAGAGAGACTTACAGTAATGCTTGCCAGAGTTAAAAACATAGATGAAATTTTGATTGCCTGGATGTTGGGGAAGATGAAACAGGAAAGCTTTATTGCCTGCCAAAAGATGCTAAGAATATGAAAACTATAAGCGAGATTGAAATGAAAGCAAGCTTTGAGATAGCAAAGCTTAGTTACTGAACAACTGGAAAAAAATGGTGTGGCAGGCTGAAGGTAATCCCCTTAGATTGAACAATACCTTCTGCTAGCAAACAGGTCCAAGGGTCACAGTAGACCCTGCTAGCTTGGCAGAAAAGATCCAAAGAGTGGTTTTTAGGGTTTAAAATGTAGCACAGTAGGATAATGCAATGATTCTTATAGGCTATATGTAAATGCTATAGGATTTGTGTCTTGTACTAGATTGGTTGATGAAAATCAGAATATTCAGCACAGAAGATGATTTATTGTATTGTACACGAGAATCTCAGTTACTTCTCACTTCTCTCTTCTTACTCTCTTTTCTCACTCTTTTAGCTCTCTCTTGCTTTGCTCCCTCTTGCTTTTCTGGCCTGCCTCGAGCTGCGGCTGGCAGCTCCAAGCAAGGCCCCTATATCTACATCCTTAACAATAAACCTCATGCTCTAAAACCAAACTATAGAGATCTCTCATCACCATCTGTCCCATCCATCCAGCACCGAAACATCAACCTTATAGAACCCTACAGAAATCCTACACCTGGATACACAAGCTTTTGACAAGCACTTATCATGTATGTTGAACAAAAAATGTCTTCTATGCACTTGTCAGAAAGACAAGGAAGGACACAGAAAAGGGCAATAACAATTAAAAAAAAAAAAAGTCCTTGATATTATCATTACAGTAACATAATATTTTCTTAGGTGATTTTTGCCTGGTTTTTGTTTTCCAGTGCATCAGGGTGTGGAACAGCAACTGCAAATACAGGAGTACAGATAGCTACTCTTCAGAAGAAAAATAAACCCTCCTTCCATTTTCAGCCACATCATAAGAGAGTTGAGCTAGATAAAGAATTCAGAGCGTGAGATTTTGGTCTAGTACTTTCCTGTGTGTTATGCAGTTTCTACAGACATGTTTATTATTACATTGCATTAATGCACTTACATATCTTATTTTTAAAATAAGAATTGGGAAGATGATTACAAATGCAGCTGTTATTCCTAGAAGTCTGACAATACTCACTGTTCTCTGTTAAGCATGTCTAGCCAAGAGTGAAACATGAAGATTAGACAGATAAATATTAAGGGATTTCTCACTCTGCGACAGAATTTATAATGAATGCATCAAATTCTGTTAGGCAACTGAAGAAGCCTTGGGTTACAACAGAGGTCCCATAAACGTAAGGGTTCTTAGAGGAGTTTGGCACCTTGAAGAGGCACTTACCATCTCTAGGTGTTAGGCAAGCTGTTCAGCACTTTGAAGAATGAAGTTTTACTTAGTTGCACATAAAACTCCAATTAGTGTGCATCAGATTCACAGGCTTGACAAAAAAACCCAGAGTAATTATCATCTGCCTACTTAGATATTGCTAAAGATATTCTTACAGTGTGGAAGAACTCCTATCTTTTGAAAGACAAAATCTGTACATTTAAGTAAAATGGATTTAGTGAATGGTTTATAATCCATAAAATCTAGAGGGAATACAGAATTTGCCTATGAATTATATTTTAAATCAAACTGAAGCAACAGAACAAACTAATTATTCATTTAATATGAATGATCTCCATAGAGGAAAAGATGTGTCTTCAGGTGTGCAAGGAATTAAACAGACACTGTCAAAGCTAAGGGCAAAGTATAATGAGTTTACAAAATCCAATCTATCTTCTTTATCTGTTCCCTTGAAGCCACAGTGTTAGTATTGACTTTCATTCAAATTTGTCTCAGGCCTATTTTCCCAGACTACCTTATTTGAGTGGGTTTTTTTGTTTTGGTTTGGGTTTTTGTTTGTTTGTTTTTGTTTTTATTGTTGTTTGTTTGTTTGTTTGTGGAGCATTTTACAAATCTGGAAGATCCTTATACAGTCTAAAAAGGAGGAGATGCATTCCTCATGCCTCCAACAGTCCATTTCTGAGAACTATCTGCAGTCATTTTTACAGTAATAAAAGGTTGTATTCAGAATTGCTGGTAAGTGATGCAGGAAGACAGTCAAGAATAAAGCCTGCTTGTTGGCACTATCCATTTTAAGAGAGACTAAGGCTTATCTTGGAAGCTCATAAAAGACCTGTGACTCTTGACCACACTCACTAAGGTTTTGGAAGATTTTATATTGGCACCTCGAGTCCAAATTAAGAAGCAAACTATATCCTCTTCCTAACATATACTCTGTGATATGCACATTTGGCTGAGTGAGAGAATGTGGAGTTTGAGTCAATTTCATTTAACTCATTAACAGCTGTGTCAGTCACCCATCATTTTGGTCTGCATTCACCACCACTGTGCTCTCATTATTTTTCTCAGGTCTGAAATGAATGCAAATTGACTTGCAAACAGTTAACTTCACTGGTGTCAGTGGCTGCCTAAGGTGCAGAAAAAGGGTGATTCAAATGTGCTGCGTGTGTCTGGGGCAGACATGACAGAGCTGCCTCCTTCCTCTTGTCAGAGGGATCTCTGGCATTCTGTTACACTGCACTGCACAAAGCTGTTTTATTCTTTTGCAGCCTCAGTGAACAAGGTAGGCTCAGTGACCTCAGTAGAGCAGGAAAATGTGGTTTTCTTCCCCAAAGCTGAAAATTAAATGTATTATTTTGTCCTCCTACTGGGTCATAAAAAAATCAATTTTGTGTCAGCAACAAAGCTGCTCACTGAAGTGTTGTCTTCCATGACCAGCTGAGAGCCCTGAGGCTGAGCAAATCCCCCTCTCTGCAGGGATATCTCATGTATCTGCTACCTCCATGCCTGGACCCAGAAAGTACCTGCCCCTCTTTTCCCTCCCATCTCCTGTGCCAAGCCTTACACAGGCGACACACAAGACTGACCAGGGAAAGGTGAGACAAGGTAGTGCTGTCCCCCCCGGGTTTCCTCTTTGCTCTCTCTCTGTGCTTGGGAAGCCTCCTGCTGGTGTGGTTTCTCCCCAGAAGGTGCAGAGGTAGAGGTGAGCGGGCCGGGGTGCAGGCTGTGTCATACAGGGGCTGTGGAGCTGACTTGTTCTCTACACTCTGAACCAGTCAGTGCAAACGGGGCCATGGAAGAGCTACTTTGTCACTGTTACTGAGCCAGTGTGGATTTTTCTGCAATTTTCTACTTCACCTCTTTTCAAAGCCAGTCCTACTTATGAAAGACCTGGTGTTTATTTAGATCCTTGTTGTCAAAATGTGAACTATGGGGATTGATCATCTTCCTGGGACATCAGTGGAATTTTTAGCCCATTTTTAGTGAGAGTATGTTCACAGTCCAGATATGAAAAAGAAGTTGAATTATGTGTCTACTGAACAAAGAGTAGCATTTGGAAAATTTCTGAGGCTCTAAAATGTTTTGCCTTCCAAAATTATTTGTCTGAAGTGTGCTGTGTAAAAAAATTCTTCACTAGACAATTTTTATCATTGTGATTGCTAGAGCGGGAACTGACAGGCAAAGTGGCTTGCTGAGAACTGTAAATATTGTTAAAGTTAGAATACAGTGTGCTTAGACTCCACGTATTCTGTAATCCTACAGTTAGTTTATCTGTTAATATTAAACCAAGAGACACTAATGCAAGCAATGGACATCCTGTATCAGGTTAGCAGTATCTTGGTGGGAAGATTAGGTGAATCACATACCTACAAGGCTAAGTGGCAGACCAGTTACAGTTTCTTGTACATCAGTGGTGTCAATCCTTGAAAATTTAGCTCTAGTGTATTAATACAAATAGAGGGCACTTTTGCGTAGTGTCTACTCTTCCTATGTCTAAAGTGCTCCATAAGTCAATTCTGTTAGCTAATGGGATGGTAATGGATCAATAGCGATAGCATGAGAAAATGCCAGTCTGGCACACAGAGGCCAGCAGATAAGCTGATTAATGCTCCATCAGTCATCTGGTGCAATAGAAATAGTCATTATGAAAGAACTCCAGTACGTGATCTCTTTAGAAAATAAACACTTGACACTGATTTTTTGGGGGTTTTTGCTCTTTCCTCTGTGTGTGTGTGTGTGTGTGTACGTGTGCATTTTTTTGTGCTTTTTCTTTTCTCCCACAAATGTTGGAATGCTACCTAAAAGTATTTATGAAGCAGTCAGATGCATTGACCACACACAAGGCTAGAAAAAATAATCCTCCAGCCATAACTGTTCTTCAGCCACTGAAGGGCTTTACCGAGAAACACAGAAAGTGAGTCTTTCCTGTTTCCAATGTCTCTTTGGTGTCAATAAGACAAATGAAATGTCATTTCAAGAATTAACTAGAGAGGGATTGGTTTGCTTATCATTTGGGAGTGTATGAAAGGACCATTCTGTCCCTCACTTTTCGACCCACTGATTAATCTGTTAACTATACCCAGGAGTGTGAAGAACATGAGGGCATAAGGATATGAGTAATGTAATTATTATCAGCAATCTCAGACTTTGGAACACAAAACTGAGAGTAGGATTGAAAACCTCAGTAAATATATAAACCAAAACTGAGTCAAGCGTCACTCTGAAACCTGAGAAATGACTCCCCAGCCAAATTTAATGGAAAACACGTTATCACTGACAAGTGCTGAATGATCTGCTAAGGGGACAGGAAAACCTTCATTACCTGAGGAAAGGTTAGGAAGATTTGAATAATTATCACCTGTGAACAGTGAATTACACAGTCCTACCAGTGATAGTTCCTAACAGCCTTGAGTTTTTCTTCCTTCTGCCCTCAGATGGCTGTCAATAGTAAAGTTTTGGGGCTCAGCGCTGATTTCAGAAAGACCCCTTTGCAGCTGCCTGCTTTCTGTACAGGAGCCTTGGTGATACTCCTAGCATCTCCTCCTGATGCTGTACTCTGTAGCTCCAGCACTGCCAGCTGCTTCACAGTGTTTCTGCCGTGTCATTTACCTGTCTGCGTCGTACTGCCTCTGTGCTCAGTCTGTTCAGTATCAAGACTCTCTTATCCACCCCCACCGCTCTGGGGCGGAGCTATGCCTGTTTCTGTTCTCCATTTCTCCAGGCAATGCCTCGCTGAGGTGGGTTGTCTCCACAGCCAAGATGGTCTCTGGGCAGCAGAGTCCAGATAAAGGAAAGAGCACGTCCTCAGTCCAAAGCCTAGGTTTCAGCTCTGTGAGGACATTTCAGAAATGTCTGAGTGCCAGGGATATATCCTTCTGCTTAAAAATGCATCTCAAATCTTGCCCTGGCCCTTGTCTCTGAACAGGGATAAGGCAACCTGCTCACTCAGGTGTTTAAAATGACTCACCGTTTTTTCGGCATCCTTTTCTCTTTTGTCACTGGCCACCCTCAGCTCCTCGAAATTGTTGCTGCCTCAATTTCTTACCAGCAAGAGCAGTAACAGCTGCACCCCGTGACTGTCTCAGAGAGATCCCTGCTGTAGGCAGTGAGGGGAAATTGGGAGAAGGTAGTTATGGCTGGAAGGTCTGTCTCTGTGTCCTGCCCTCATCTGCAGCAGCAGTGCTGTGGCAGCTCATTCATAGCCTCTGGAAGAGGCATCTGTTTCTTCAAGTGTCATTCATACTTGAATGACTATTGCATCTCCTCCAGGGAAGACACCAGATGGAAGTGTTCTGAATGCCAGATTTGACTACAGGTTGCCAACAGGACCACACTGGGTCAGGCATGAGGGCTCACTAGTTTAAATCAGAGATCCAAAGGATTTCTGGCCAAGCCTCATGCTGCTTGGCCTGAAATCATGCAGAAGCTGCTTGCCTATTTTATTCCCTCCTGTGTGTATTCTCTGTAGATGGCATCAGAGCTCTCTCCGTCTGTGAGCTGAAGCCTTCAGGGCTAATGATGCTTTTGTCATTTTCAGTACTGGGTAATTCTCAAATGTGCCACTTTTACAATTACCACAAACCTGCTCTTTGCTGAAGTGGAACCAGTTGATTCACACAGCAATAAACAGGGAATGTCACTGGTCATCAGGATGCTCCTGCAGAGTCTAGATGCTGCAATGGGGACTTGTGGCACGGGGCACATTATCTCACATGGAATACCAGGGTTAATCATACAGGTAATGCCTACAAAAATATGAAGTGTAAGAAGATGCTGTGAACTAATTTAGTTTTAAGCAAGATGCAAAATTATGCTCACAGAATCAAAAATTACCAATCGAAGTTAGTGTGCCTTTGGGGGTTCCCACTGCAGAAGAGTGTGAGGAATTAGTATCTTACTTACTCATTCTTGGTTCTATAAAAGTTATTTTCTGTTAAAAAAATCCCTCAAGGGCATGACCTACTAAACCACATTCTCTCATGCAGCCTGAAGTATTATCTGTACAATAACAATTCTGTCATTGGAATGCAAGACACCACACTATTTTGGATGATTAGCATCCAAAATCATTCGACCACAAGACAAGGATCCCTGATGAGAAAACCCTGAGCTTGATCATCCCTTTATTACCTGCTAAAATGTTCTCATTTACCTTCCCTTTGCAAAATTTGGCTCTCAGTACTCAAAGAGATTAAATTTCAGAAAAGATATTTTCACAAAAATAGATCTCTGCATTGTGTAAAAGGGAATTAGTTGGGGGGAAGCATGGGGCTGTATCCAGATGAAACCAACTTTAGGACAGACTGACAGGCTTGATTACCTGCCTGCTCGAGGCAAGGTTGTGGCAAAAGACAGAGCAAAATGACCGCACGGCTGTAATGTGTTGCAATCTCATTTAACCAGCTAATACAGACTGGATGCCTCAGTCAGTCCTTCCTGGGCAGGGAGCAAAGGAAGCTCTGTGGAGTACCCACCTGGAAACACCTTTCAAAGGTCTGAACAATTGGCCTCTCTGCGAATTTTCATGACTGGCTGTGTGAAGGCAAGGAGACATCAGTTTAAATACTTTTTTCTAAGATGGAAATGAGCAGTAATCTCTGCCAGCTGCCACGAGACTGGTGGTGGCAAAATTGTGAGCTAACCTATCTGGCTTTTTATGGTGACATTTCCCAGACAAAGCATCTCTGTGTCTTTTATACAGAGAGCTGAGAATGTCTGCCTTGCAGGAAGGAAGAGCAGAATGTTGCATCACCTTTCTTGTCTCTTCCCAGGGAAGAACACTGGCTCATGGATATTCCAGAAGGAACAGACTGGCTGCTTCAAACATTGCTTAGGGTAAAGCCATGTCCTGATGATGCAAATCAGGCCAGATTTGTTTTGGAAACCTGCTTTTCCAGAGTGGTCTGGCTGACATACTAATTGTTCCCTACTCTTGGCACTTTCTTGCTCTGACTGTATGTCCTTTTGAAAGCTGTTGACAAGACCTACACACCACCCAACAGAGCCTGGCCTGCAAACTGATCTAAGCACACAAAGCATTCTTTGCTGAAGTTCACAGTGTGCAAGTGGGTGCTGGACAAAAGAACTGGCTGAAAATACAAACCGGGAATAATTGTGGTTGGCACCACTGCAGCTATCAGGGTGAAATTCATTTCAGAGATCATCCACAGAGAGGCAAGCCCCAAAAAGTCCTTGGATATTTTATTTGCAAAGATTACCCAGACATTCCGTCATTTTAGTCAGTGCAACCTTCCTGGAGACTTTTGAATGTTGTCAAGAGAGGTTGTTCTCTGGATTTGTTTAAGTCAAATGTTGTAGTACTTGATGTCTTGTCTTCCCCTTTCCTTAGGAAATATTCTTAGGCTGCCACTGTTTTTGCTGTCCCCAGTCTGAATTAAAAATAACTCTTTATGCAAGGAAATGCAGGTGCAACTGTTCTGCCATTATATTCGGTGGCAATGTAGGAACCCTGGGAGAAGCAGGCGTTTTGAAATGGAAGAGGAATGTCTTCACAGGACTGTTTCTTTCCTTGTTTCCATGGCTGCTTTTCAGCTTATTTTCACGTGAGACATCTCTTTGAGCTATTTTGCTGTTAGTGAATTTTCCGCACAATATTAGCCCTGAATACAGATTATTTTAAAAGTGTCCATTTAAATTCAGAGTGCATTTCAGTGTCTCATCTGCTTCTTCATGCTTCTAGTTCAAGAATAGTTCTGAAATCTGTTACAAGACGTTTATCTTCATTTTGCTTGTGAGTGCTAATATATAGGTTCTCAGTACCATATTATTCAATAGGGAAGAGGGAGAAAATGACTGGAGTAAGGTAGTGGATAGTAATCATTTTAATTTTTCCTTAACAGAATAGAGTTCTGACAACTGCTGATTTTAATCTGCTTCTGGAATTTGAAATTACATTGTTTTTCAGTTAGAGTCCAAGAATGGAATGAAGCCAGTTGCTGTCAGAAAGCTTTGGATGAATGATTAGCAAACTTTGTCGTAATACTCTACTTCAAAAAAAAAATCCCTATTACAGGGGAAAACATCACCTCCGTTGGTAGAAAATCCCCCAAATGCAGAAAAAACATAGGTTGAATAAAAAGGTTTTGCAAAGTGCTTCAGATGGATTTCTTGGGCCTCTGCCTACTCTTGTCTGTGCAATGCCCTGAGGATCACAGTAGAATGCAGGGTGCTTGCACTTCCCCCTGCAGCACCCATCCTGCTAGCACAGAAAGCAAAAGGATATTGCTATGTTTGCTGTGCAGCATGAGGCCACTTCAAAATTGGCTTTCAGCTGTAAGGTTGCAATTACTCAACATGTTCTGCTTTCCCAAAACTTCCCGATCCCCTCCTGCTTACATAGGAAAATTTCTGTAGGTGCATATAAAAGAAAGATGGAGCCATTATTTATGGTTTATTGTAGTGTTTAGTGCCTTTGCTCTCTAGTTTCTTAGGTACTTATTCAGAGCCACTTGTCCTGCAACAGCCACCAGCTCAGGACACTGTGCCCTCCCCCTGACAACAGCAAGAGCAGTGGCCTGGCTTCCCACAGTTCTTGTTGGCAAGGTGGCTTCCAGGTTGTGGAAGCCTTCTTTCTCCACTTCCTTCCCTGCAGTCCTGCACTCTACCAAGCTTCCTATTCACCTCTGTCTCAAAGCATCCTAAAAACCAGTGGAGCACAGGTGACCCTGTGCCAACTCAATGCCGGGGCTTATTTCCTGAAGAAAAGTACAATTACAAAATAAAAGTGATGTAAGCTCTTATGATACTTTATAGTAGGTACAGCTGAATGCAGAAAAAAAATGACATTAAAAATGTCCACTAAGAATAAACCCATTTAGTACATAGCAAGCTTTTATTCAACACTGACAGTATAATCTCCTATCGTGCAAAGAAAGCTTTGCACATGCTTCTCTGTTTTGAAGAGCTCCTTCATTAATATTACTCCCTCATCTATAAAGTGAACCCATGACTTTGCATAATCACTCTCCCTCCTGTATGAGACAGAAGCAAGCCAGCATTGCACATTCCATTACTCCTGAAGGGCAGCTTCCAGAGCTGCATTTTAATTAGGGTGATAGGCTGTTTATCTCTAATGGTTCAGGTAGACTGGTGGGTTTCTGAACCTTAATAAATTACTGCATGTCAGCCAAGGCAGGTGACTGCCAATGTGCTTGCTCCTTCCCTGGTACTTGTCAGGGAAAACATTTTTTTATCTATTAACCCAGACTGAAGTCTGAGCTGACATGTTTTACACCACATTTGCAATAAGAACCTCCAATCAATTACCAGTAACTTGTTAAACTGCAGGTGAAATAATCTTATCTCTTAGTCCAGAGTGCTTAGGCACAGCTGTGGCACGGCTCATCTCATCTTCCTTAGGAGAGCTTGGTTAATGGGAAAGAGCAAAGTCCATCTTATCTGCCTTCTATTTCTTAAAAATGCATGAACCCCAGGTTAATTACATAGGTTTGCTGTCTGTAGGAGGAAGGATAGTTCTGTATGTTGATAATGAATCCACAGAAAAGTAATTTCATACATTTTGTCTATAAAATAGCATTGGAATTTTGACCCTTTCTTCCAGTAGTGCAGATACTGTAGTAATTTGGGATTGAAGCTTTCCTGTGCTACCTGGTACTATTTAACCTTGCTTGAGCTTATTTATTTATACAGAAAGTGTGGAAAGTAATGCTTGTCTTTCTCACAATGCTGTGAAGAAGCATTATTGAATAATGGATGCAAAAAAGTCCTGAGAACCCTGACTATAAGAAATACCATAAACCTTTATTGGGCTCATGTTAATTGGGGATTTATTTTTTAATGTCAGTCTGCTGGAGTAGAACTTCTAAGATCATTTAGTCTTTCCGGGAAGACACCCAGCAACATAACTGGAAGTGTTGAGTGTATTTATCTTGCAGTAAACCAAAACTTACTTACACTCAAGCTACTTATGCTTGAATTCTAGAAACATGGGTGATGTCCAGCTCAGGCATTGACTCACTGCAGACTTCATTGTCCGAAGGTGTGGTTGTCTCTTGGAATAGATGCTGGGTGCACACGTTTGTTCTGCCCGCTTTGGAGATGTGTCTGCAAATGTGTTGGACTGTAGCTCAGAGCAAGGCATTTTCTGTGTGTGCTTGAAAGCCTATATTTAATCTGCAAAGATAAGATACAGAGAACCCATCAGGGTTGCAAGGTAGACATGCAACAAATGTAGATGCCAGATAGGCTTTACAAGTACAGAAGGATAGGCTGTCTCAGTCACTTAGTTTCAAATTTCCGTCATAGGTAGACATCCAAAATCTAGCTCTTAACATCTTGCCATCTAACCCTCAAGATGCTTTAAGTCCACAGGTATTAATGTTTCCCTTGTATAGTATTTCCCAGGTATTTGAAGTTTTTTCCTCCTAAGTTTAGGCATCTACAAAAGTTCAAGAACTGTTTGACGTTAAGGCACGTAATGATTTGTACAGAACTGTTTCTCAGACAGGGACTCAGTCCAGTAGGCATATGTGTTGCAATGGCTACATAGATCTCTTCTAAATACATGTCTGGAGCATGTGCTAGCAGTACGATTTTCCTTCTTTATGTGCAGATGTTCAAGGATTAACATTCAAGAGGAAAGAAGGTTCTGCATCTTCTGCTGGAGGGGGTTTAAAGCTGCAAGCCTAAACTCTTGGGAAAGCATCCAGACTCTAGTTATATGTTGGGGATGGTGGGTTCATCAGATCAGTGGGGTGACAGATGAGGATTGTGAGGATGAGTCAGTGATTTGATGATTCAGGCACCTGGAAGAAGACCTGGCCTCCAGTTTGTGCTCTAACCTGCACAAAAAGCATTGAAGAGGGCACAGGCTGTTGTAGTTACCTGTAAAGATCTGATGGCACCACAGGATTTAAACCCAGGATCCCTGCTGTTAGGTGGATGTTTGATCTGGCATCACCATGCTGCCAGAAGACCCAGGTTCCTCTTGGATAACAGCGAGGTTCACCTAAGAGCAAGGCCATTGTCTGATGCTCACTTTAGCCTAGTGACTAACGATTTCTGTGCAAAGTGGGACATCTACGTTATCTGATTTAAAGCTAGTTTTCATAAACGTGATGGAGTAGAGGAGCAATACAAGGCAGAAGAACCCAGTAACCTAATCAGTGCCAGCCAAGCACATCCACTCTCTGAGCTACCAGTCTCACTGCCTAGGAGGCTCTCCCTGGTTCACCTCACAGACTCGGAGTCTAGGGGGATTCCTGCCTCCAAGGGTGTGGAATCCATTATGGAATGCTGGCAACAGCATTCTTGGCGTACAAGAGACTTATTGTGGGATGTTTAGGAGAGGAACCAAAAGTGGAGCAAAGGGAGGAATCAAGGTCATTTGAGGAGAAACAAGTGTGGAAAAACAGAGGAGGAAATGGATAAAATGTGTAAACAGGTTGTTGTGTCTGGCAGTGCCCTGTGCCTGATCCCCACAACAGGTGGCTGTTTTGGGGAGGGGGGGTGGGGAGGTGCGTGTGGCAGGTTAGAGCACCAGCAATCAGACCGTGGTGGCAGCCTGGCGGTGCCTTTGTCCCAGTGATAGCAGCAGGGGAGACTGGGATCTGCAGGCAACTGCTGGTCATGTGTGTATATTTTTACATGTTTTCCACTTGTGGGTTTTATCCTAATCAGAGAGGGGAACAGGATCAGGCCTTTCGTGCTTTTCTTGCTTTAGTGTTGTGTTTTCTCTGTGTGTGGCCAGCCATGTGTAGATACATCTGACTCTATATGCAGATATGTGCCTATGCATCGTGTGCGTGTGTGTGCGCCTGTGATACGTGCTCAGCCTCACCACTGCTGGACCTGGCTCCAGGAATTGTGGCCTCACCTCAAATGGGCCACTGGACCTGGCAGCTTCTGAAAAGAGCAATCCAAACCATGAGCTCTGAATGTGAAGATCCATGAGGGAATATGAATCCCCTCACAGAGGACACTGAAGAAGACACCAGCATCTCCTTTCCAGTCACAACTCCAGAAGAAGGCTGTGAAGCTAGGACAGGTTAAAACTCTGCAGTGGTGCCCTGATTAAGGCATCTAAAATTCAGAGGGGAGGTTTGGGGATGTTGTTTTGGTTTTTTTCTTTTTCTGTAAGGATTAGTATAGATGGCTAGCCATTCACTGAGCTCATTTCTCCAGACTGTAAGCTGCTCCCTTGCTTTGAGGCAATTGATTCAGCCTGAAGGAAGCTCTTACTGCTTGGCCCACATAACAATAGGCAATGTTATGATTTTCTTTCTAAATGCCTCAATTATGAAAAATTCAGACTTGTTTAGTCATGTGAAAACAGGAAAGGAAGAGAGGGGCACGTATGCTGTTCACTTTTTGAGTGAAAGAACTCAAAAGTATACATATATATAAAAGTATAAATATATAAATACACATATATAATATATGTTACATCATATATTTTATATATAAAATTTATAATGTATTTTATATATATAAAAGTAGAAGCAACTGTTTCTTAGGACTGTAAAATAGCATTCCAACTATACAAATACTCATATACAAATATGTGATCAGATTAAAAAAATACGAAGAAAATTCAACGTCAACAAAGAAAAGAAACAGATGCCTGTGATATTAGCTGCTGCCATCTATGAAAGTCTAGTCCTGGGGAAAAAGCCTGCTATATATAAAATAAACAAACATGTGCTAGTGCCCCAAACAAGTCACATGAATTTTATCACTTTACTGAAATAATGAATTCACCAGAAGTTCTGTTAAAATATGCAAGAAAACAGAATATACTGTATAGCATCTTGGTCTTGAAGGTAGTGGGAAAAATTCCACCAAATTGTATCAGAGAAAAATTTCTTAATGAACAGAACAAGCCTTAGTTATCAAAAAGTACAAATAAAATACTATTGGGAGTTGCTGCTAGTCCTTAGCATGGCGTTAATGGTAAGGTTAACAAAATGTTACAATTCAGTAACTAAATGAAGTACAGTTATAGATAGCAGGAATGCTAGGGATTAACTGAATTATATATGGAGACTAGGAGTAGGAACCCACGGAGAAGGAGAAATTCCTGAACATTTTATTAGCTGATCACTGATTGTACTGTTAGAGTCCTCCAAAACACAGTGGTCACATTTTGCCTGTGTATGCAATGTCTGTGGCTTGTAGTAAAAATTATAAGATTCGAATAATGATTTGTTAATCTTTTCCTGATAAAAGCAGGAGACTCCATCTGTGGGGGTACAAGTGGAATCTTTCTAGCAAGAGCTGAGAAGAATTTAAGAATTATACAAGAAAAAGACAGGCAGAAACAGTAGCTCATAGCATCTGGGAACATGGGGTTTTTTATGTCTGGTGTGTGTCTGTGGTGTTTTTTGATTATTAATATAAACTTACTCATAGATGTTGCTTTGAATGTTTACACGAAAGTGTAATTATTGGAGAGAAAGTCTGACAGGGAAAAACTTTCCCAAAACAAACCTCAAGGTTCAAGATTTTCACATGATTGCGCGTACAATTTTCCTTTAATTCAGACAGTTTAAATTGCTTCCATAATGTACTTTAACTTAGGGTCAGTGCTGCAAGTCTGGTTTGAGAACTGCCCAATGCACATTCCAAACTGATTACATCCACTTGCATTTTTTCTAATTACACCCACTTTAGGTGATAAGATCTATATACAATGAAAGGCAATATTTCCCTTTAAAGATTGCAATCACTGGTGGTTTTGTCTATTCATATGGAGTATCAGGCTCAGCCAGGTGCTGTCCTGAAACATGCTGAGCACTTCGGAATGCCAAATTGACTCAGCTCCTGCAGGAGCCAGCATTGTGGAGCCAGCAGGTGTTTGGCATGTTACAGGGCAAGTAATGAAATTATATTTTAGGGCTTTTCTTTGTAATTACTTTGCCTCGTGGGAATTCCGATTTTTTTTTCTTTTGCCTTTTGCAGAGGTCATAGGCACGTGAGGGCTAAGTGTAAACAGGCTGTTCTCATTTTATGAATGCCACACTTGTGGCCAATAATCACCGATAATATGATACTGGCAGTTATGTAAATGGTTGTGAAAGTAGTAGGTATTGTAGCTCTACTTATCTTGAAATTAATTTAAACTTAAAGGGCTTCTCTGTAATTCTCTCTTCAGAAGAGATATAACAGAGAAAGAGCCGATTAATTTATCCGCTGTGGGGGAAGTAAGTGTCATTTATCCAAAGTGCTGAGAATTATCTCCTTGCACTCCACACTCCAAAACATACCCTTCGTTATTCAGAGAGACTAAAATCTACATAGACCCTGTCAGATTCACAGCTTAGAGGGAATCCATAGTGGGTCTATACTGTTCAGCAGCACCTTCCAGCTCAAAGTCGCTTATTCACTTTAGAATTCTAATTACCTTCATATGATAAACATGAATATTTTGATTTAATTTCTACTGGATATCTGGTAAGAGTTTTGGAATAAATTAAATTTTCCATCAAAATTCTACTTTGGAACTAGGCTATTTTCCACAGATAATAGTTTTCCTAAAGGATATATGTTGAAATCCTTATCAACATATATCATTCTCAGTCTTCTGCTCCCAACCCTTCCTGTCCCCTCAGAACCCTACCACTGTGATTTGTGAGGCTACTTGGCAGCTGCGACCTGATGGGTCTGGTTGTGGCCATGGGGAAGAGGATTCTGAGCTCAGTTACACCACTGGAGCATCAGCGTGATGTGCTCGTTTATATTTACACCTATTAGAATAAAGAAAAAAGTATTAAAAAATGATAAAGATACAGCTTTTAAAATAAAGTCACTTCTTTTGAAAGTAAGAAATCCTACATTATCTATTTTAAATCCTCACAGTCAAGATGTTCTGGTGATCTTTGTGCCATATTTTAGTCATCCCTGTTTGGAGGATGTGGGGATAGTGAGTTTTTAGCAAAAGGGAATCTTGCTTCTTTTGTGAGTGAGAAATTATTATTATTACCAAAAATGGCTCCTAATGTTGCAGTATAATAATTTTATATTATTATCTGTAGTGAATCAAGGTAGGAGCGGAGGCTTAAAAAGGATCTTCAAAGCTTGCACCTTGAAATTGCAGGTAATCATTCAATGACAGTAGCCATAAAGGTCCCCAAAGAGTCACAGTAGATTCAGGAAGGTCAGAAAAACCTGGTCACCACACCTGTGCTGTATCAGAAACTGCACAACACTTTCTGTAACAAACAAATTTCAAATATTGTGTCTAATAAGCTGGAAGCATAAAAAATACACAGGAACAGAGCAGGAGAGAGGAAAGCCATGACAGCATCAGGGCATTTGCTAGCATCTTACTAAAGGCTTCACATTTCCCTCATGGTGCGGTTTAAGAAAAAATTTTCCTTTCCTTCCTGAAGTCCTATGACTGTTTAAACTGCAAGAATATTCCCCAGATACACCTCTTAGTCACTCTCAAGTTTCTCTGCACACTAGTAGATCTCTCAAAAAAAAAATTTAAAACTGGCTATTGATAAATGCCCACCATAACCCTTTATTTGTACTAGTCCCCAGCTGTTTTGTGAAACCTTCCCCAAATAGTCCATGTTCCTTAATATTTACCAGACAGAAGTCAACATGAATTGTACCTTAAGTCAACAAAATTCCGGAAAGTAATTTGCTGGAGGTGAGCCAAAAATGAGTGAACTTCTAACTTGGGAAAATTGAAAGATGATAAAAAAGAAGCCTGTATCTTAGTTTCAGCTTATCTGAACTCTGTAACTATGAAGAAATTCAGATAAAAGTGTCCATCATTTCCTTTGGTGACACTGGACCTGGATTTTGATCAGACTCTCCTCACTAGGCCCTTGGCAGCTGGCACACTCAGTACAGGAATAAATTTGAAAGATGCCGTTTAGTTCTGTTCTCAGCATTTTCTTTATTTCTATTTAAGTATGATCCCATCTGTGTTAAACTAGTCTATTACTCAAACTACCATGTTACTATATACCACAGTTATTAAACAAGTTTATAATCCAAGAACCCTAGGGATGCACTTAAAAGCTACATCCACTTTCAATAAGTGCAAGGATGATACGTATCCTTTCAGCATATGAATTATTTATTTACTACAGTGATATTTGAGAAAATTAGAAATCAGTATACGTCAGAACATATTATGTAAATTTGTATTGAAAACTGGCTTGCTTTTGGTAAAAAAAAATCTTATAAATCTTAAGGAAACACTAATACAATAAAACCTAAATCTTTTTTTTTTTTTTTTTTTTAATGGCTGCATCTTGTGGCCAAGAATTGTTGAGGCTCTCAGTGCCATCTAGTGATGTTTGGATGGAACTGAAATATAGCTA
This sequence comes from Melanocharis versteri, assembly GCA_013397845.1. Classification (NCBI taxonomy): domain Eukaryota; kingdom Metazoa; phylum Chordata; class Aves; order Passeriformes; family Melanocharitidae; genus Melanocharis; species Melanocharis versteri. The sequence goes on along the minus strand of VZTG01002916.1, from coordinate 802,467 downwards.
TTTTCACAGTACTACATACATGTATGAATATATTCTATAATAAAAATACTCTTCTAGATTAGCAATACTATACTTTTTAAAATATAATAACTCTTTAAATTCTGTTGAGCATGTATAACAGCACAAATCACACATATAGGATAAAGCAGGAGAGAACAGCCACCTGCTAACTTTGTCTCCTGCAGTTCTGTCCCTGCATCTTTCCTGGATTTCTGATTTTTCTCCCACCTCCTTTTCTACCTGTAACATCTATGCATTGCTTTGTCTCCACAGTTACCTTGAAAATGTTAGTTTGCTAAAAAAAAAAAAAAAAAACCAAAGAAAAAGGTAATCAGAGAAACTTTTCAGTTCCAAACATAGGTGAGGAATTTACCTTCCACACAGAATCCGAGAATCACTCTAAGGTTACAGTCTTTATTGGTGACATTAACATGATGTGTTCAAGGTCTGTCTTTAAAACATACAATAGCTGGTTTTGCTGTACACTTATATATCTTTCTCTGGATTTTCTTGTGAACTGCTGAAAATCCTCAATTTTAGTGCTTAAAAATAATTTTTTTCTTAGAATTTGAAGGCATTTTTTTGATCAGTTCAGTCTGTAATGTTATAGTGTCTGAATTTAAACGAGGTTTTTTTAAACATTAATACTATTTCAGTCTTATCTTCAAGCCCTAGTTAGATGTAAATAATTCTTTGTTAACTGAGAATAAAGAATATGTGAAATGTGAATTCCTGTCTCAACAGTGCACAGAATCCAAATCCAGAGTGCAACTAAGCAAATTGAAAAACTGCACTTTGGCAGACTGATAAATAATTCTGAAAGTGGATCTGTCTGGATGGTGAGTAAGGTTTTGCTCTGCCCCTGCTTGGAATCGGTAGAGCTCTTGCCTGAAATGCCTGGGGGCTGAGTTGGGCTAACCTGCTTTAGCACCATCCTCTAGCTGTTGGAATATCTGACTTCTGCAGGGCAGGAGAGGTGTTTGGTGATGTCTGAACCCCTTTGTGAAGAGATATCCTCTGTAAAATCTCTGCAGATGCTACAGTGGTGGGTCTTGGTAAGGAAAAAATAAACATACTAGCAAGAGCTTACTTACACTATTATATTTAAGCCATATTTCAGCCCAATTGCCTTAAATGTGACAGTGAAAAGGAACTCATTTCAGAAACACTGAATTGGAGAGGATACTGCTTAATACAAAAGACTTGCTGGAAAGATTATCAATTTCCCCCTGGAACACCTAAACCTCACTGATGGGCCAGGGATACAGCACTGAGGAAGGCAAACTGAAAACAGGAAGAATTTACCAGCTGTTTTCATATCTGCCAGATGAACCGAGGAGAGGAACAAAACCACAGCCTGTGCCAATGTTCAACAAAGCAAGTCATATTAAGGGGTTTTTTTGTAAAAAATAGTGCAGCGTCATCATTCTCATTTTGTCTTTGGAGACTGCCTTTGACAGGAATGTGTTTTGTGATTTAGAATAATTATTCATGCTGAAGATCTATGTTTCATCCACAACACTGCATGCTGAGACAAGCTGAGCATTAGGTAAATTTGGGCTCTGAGTCCCAAAGTACATAAAAGAAGAATTTCAGATCTCCCCTATGACAACAGAACAAAAAAACCACTGATGACTTTCTATTTCTAGCTTCCAAGACAACAACCGTGACTGAAAAGAGCTTCTTTTATCTCTGATGTGAAGGGATTTTATTCCTCCCTCTCAGATGTGTTCCTTTGCATTCCAACATGTGCTAAATTATTGCAATTCCCAGCTGATCTTCAAGACCAAATGGAAATTAAAATAAAATTTAGTGCCTGAATTGCACAGCCTTGAGGCAGTGGATGCCAGCAACGGTATTGACATCAGATGAATCTAGTCCTGTATCAGTCTTAAAAAGGGTCTCTCTTGACCTTTAAAGCTAGCAAAAATCTAGGTCAGGCTTTCAGAAAGGTTTGCTCTTCCTTTTTGACCTCTGAAGCAAGTTCAATCTCTGATTCAAGAGGAGAGAGAAGGTATGGAGGAGGAGACCATTTCATCTTCTTCCCTAAAACGTGATCAGTGATAAAATGTTCCTGCAGCTGTGACAGGCAGAATCAGCAAGCTCTGTCACAGCACAAAATACCAAAGAGGATCAAGCTTAGCACCCAGCATAACTGAAGTGTTCACATTTGCAAAGAGAAGACCCTGTGGGATTTCTGGGGGCTGTGGATGGGGAGATCTGCTAACCTCCCTGATCCCGCAAGCTCCCTGCGGGGAACTTCACCTCCTGATGCAGAGGAAGGTGTTGAGACCTCCTGTGGTAAGGGAGGTTCTCCTCCCTCCTCACCTCATTTCCACCCAAGGTGCTCTGCTCTCATTCATGACAACTCTGCACTTCTGAACAAAGTAACCCGATGAAAAGAGCAGAATGGACTGTGCAAAACACGGCATGGGACTGGATATGGTGACCATGATATTGCGTGTCTTCCATTTCCACGTTCCCTGGTGTTGTCTGGTGGTGGTTTAGCAATGTGGTAACACACCAGCATCTGTTTTGCCTTTCTGTGACTTCAGGGTGTGCCTTGTGTGGTGTGACACAGGCATCAACTTTATACAAGTACGTCACGTGAGTCAGGAACACAGATGCAGCTCATTCTCTTGTCACAGGTGATGGTTTGCAAGAAGAATGGGAAAACACGCTGGGGGCAACCCTGCTGAATGTGCAGTACTCCTGAACACTCGTGAGCACCTGAGACAAGTGCCTGAAATGAGTTGGTAAAATATAGGTGGTTCTGAGAATGTGCATGTAGTGGCAGTGACAGTAGTGTGCTGTCGCCTGCATGACTTGGTAGTAGACTTGGTTTACACATTAATGTTTCATCAGGATTAACAACTGGTGAAATGCAGACATTTATCAAATCCAGTTAGGCTTTCTAATTAAATTTCAACCTGTCACAGCTAATCATAGCCACCAAGATAAGCCTTGTATCACTTCATGATGTAGATTTTTTTCAAAAGTTCATTAAAAAGTCAACATTTCAGAAGTAGTTTCAGAAGGAAAATCCTTAAAGTTAACCCATTGAATTTGATTGCTTTCTAAAATGGCCAGCATCTCAGCTAAGCAAACCTTTTGTGAGTCTGTTGTTTGAAATTAATTAAATTTCATTAGTCTTGCGTATTTTCTGAAATCCATGGTAAACATCTATTATGTTCATTATTCAGAAGATGAAGTTGCTCTCTTGGACCAGATTAAAGTTTCCTATAAATCCAATATCCTGCTGCTGACACCGGCCAAAAGTTGATGCTCAGGAAAGACTAATAAGAGTGGGAGGAGCAATGCAATGTGTTTCTTGAGCACCCTCTAATCTCTAACCACATTCAGATACTGTCTACATAATATTCTCTATAATCTTTTAAACACAGCTGATTTGTTTTTCAGAAACCCATTAAGCCCTCCCTTGAATCAATATGAACTTTTAACCTTCGCATCCTTAATCATGGAGGTTTACAGCTTAACTACACTATGTGAAAAAAAAATCTTTTGTGTTAAGCTTGCCTTTACGGTTTCCTTGTTACCATCTAGCTGCTATACTGGAAGAAAGAGTCCTCTTTTCATGCCACCATGCCCAACAGTGATCAAAATTTGTATTTTCTCTATTTCCATGACCTCCAAGTCATCTGCATTCTCTATGTGCTCTTCCCGTCAAACTTCCCATGTCTCCTTGATGTAGATGCTTTCATAGCCTGGTTGTATCTCTCTGTCTCAAAGACCCCATTGGCGCTTTTTTGCTACTTTCCTTATGGATTTCTCACTGAGGGACCTCCTTTGACTTCAAGGAACAGAAAGACATCTCTTACTGCTGTCACATTTATGTGCCAGTGTACTGTTGCCCATGTCACGTTCCCCCTCCTGACAGTTAGCATCTGTTTCACAGGATACGTGACAGCAATACTGAATGGCTGGTTTTCAGTATTCCCTGGGCCCACTAGGAAAGCATGAGATGCTTTCCAGCTTGCAGTATCTAAAGTCAAGGGGAACAGATAAAACATAAGGACAGAAATGGTTGTTCTCATTAGAGCAAATTGTTTCAGTGATGTCAAGTTCTGGATAATGTAATCAGATTTTCCTGAGAAAGAAAAAGCCTCCATGCCATTTTTCTTTTGCAGCGGGAAATCTACCAGGCAGAGCTCTTAATAGGATCCTCACCTAAAAATCCTAGTAGTTAAATAATAAGAAATCCCATTATTATAGCCATGCTCTGAGTCAGACAGGGAATATGTCTTTTTGACAGCACTGGAGGTGGCTGCCATTTCTGTACATAAAAATTAATGCAGCACAGGAGTTTGCAGGTCTCAAGAAAACAAACAGAAGTCAGATGTCTTTGAAAAGCAGCTATCTTGATAAAACCTTGCTGAGGGGCTGAGAGTGTTTTGGGCTGTAAGTCACAGGAGAAACTAAAGCAGGTGTTCTGACAAATCTTGCCGCTAATCAGAGCACAAAAGAGGCTAGTACTGTATTTCAGTTAAATCTATGCCTCCTGCATTTGATTTAATAACTTCTTGCCTGGCAAACTGCCTGCTGTACAGTGATTCACTTCATATTTTAGTAAAGAATAACTCAAGAGAGAAAATTGAATATTGGATGGTAATACAATGTAGGGAGTTTTGATGACCTGCTAATACAGCGAATTCAACGTTAATGGTTTGTGAATGACAACAAAATCCTCATATTAAATTACAACAGAGCATATGTTTTCAGTCGTGCACTCTTTACTTCAATTTATAGCAAGAAAAGAAAATCCAAAACGCAAATACTACGGAAGACATGGACTCCTCTGCATTAGGACAAACCAGGTAATTCGGAATGTTAATAACAGATAAACCTAGCTCTGGTTCATTAAAATGAAAATAAACGTTTGCACCTTGATCTGTTTTGCTTGGAGCTGCTCCAACTGATAAAAATGAAATGTGGACTGCAGAGTTAACCTGTGCCACAGCTGCCAGGAGGTTTCTTTGTGTTAGAGATGAAGCTGGTGGGGGAAGGCCGGTGTGTCCTAGCAGCAGCACAGCTGCATTTTGGTATCTAATGTAGAAGTAGGATTATATTTGATAAAGTGAAAGAAGGATTACAGCACATCTGACAGTAGAGGGGGCTTGAAGGAAAATTGTTTGCCATGGATTATAGGGACATAATCTTTTAATGTCCCCAGTAAATGTTGATTTTGGAGAAAAGATAGATCAAATGCATATCAGTCTTTAGGGGGAGAGGGATTGTGCATGTAAATTTCTGTAATGACCTAATATTATTTTAATTTGCTTATTACTGAGAAGGATGTTCAATTTCACAATGCTGTATATAGGGCGTGGTACATGTATAAGTATCACAGCTGTAAATAATAGGCATGGAAACAATAAATTCTTTATCTCTTTAGCTAATTCATTATTGATGTAGACTTCCTACAAGAACAACATATTTTGAAGTCATTCCATAATATCTGTCCAGAGAAAAAAGATAATTCTAAGGCTTTTTTCCTTGTTTTTAGATTTAAGCCTTGCAAATATCAGATAAGCAAAATACTTGATGAATATGTGAATAATCTGGTGGTGTTTCATATTCTCTGGTCTTGAAAGGAAAATTAAGCAGAAGTGCATTTAAACAACCAGTATTGTTACTCTTCTTCACTTCTGAAAACTCATTTATCCTCTAAAGCTTGTGTGAACAAGTCTTTCTCATGGGGATACAAAGTATTAGATATCAAATCCAGTAAAAGAAGGCGCAAATCCCATTGCAAATCTTGCATCTTATCTCTTGCCTCCGCTTTCTCAAGTTTTCTTCCATGGGCACCTGCTGATGAGGAGCTCTGGCAGTCCTGATGTGCAGTCTGAGTAGCTACCAGATTGCTGGGTGTCCCTTGGATCTCACACCTGAACAATAAAACTTGGCCCACGTTTGGTTATTATTTGATGTTGATGAAAATAGAAAGTAGCATGCGTATTGAGATTTTAAAAGCATATCTACAGCCAGGTCAGAAGCTCAGGGCTCAGGCTGTTTTAGCTTGGCTTTCTGACAACTGAGGCAATTGACCTAATTTTTGTGAGTGACATCCATGGGACCAGGATTTTGCTCTGGAATTATCTATTACTATGTAATTATACACAAGAGGATTGTAGGAAAAGTGTTTGAGGCTTAACTAGGAACTTCAGAGCAAATAAATAAATAAACAAATAGAGAACAAAGCACTCCGTCAAACCACGGCACCTATCACAGGAATCTAATTAATGCCTCCCAGGCACAATCTTCTTATCTATATTTTGGTACTCAGAAAATGTGGAAATTACATGACCATATAGCCCGGCTGCATTCTTTTCTTTTTCAGCAGAACAATCCTTCTCATAAAGATGGGAACAAATAATACTGAGCAGGTAGTGACAGAGAGTCATGATGCCCTGTGCAAGGTCCCAGTAGAGGCTGTTCCCATCTAAGCTGCCGGAGTTGTTCAAGCACAATTTCACGGTGAGCAGAACAATGGCCTTTGTGGAAATGTGCAGGACTATCAAAATCCATAGAGAACAGTCTGGAAGAAGGTTTAGGTAATTCCTGCAGGACAGATGCACTTTTTCATTACACCCCATCCAGGTACTTCATTTACTGACAAAAGTTGAGGGGAAGTCTTTGAGAGTCAAGCCTCACTTCCAAGCAAAACTGCTCTACTCAGGCTCTTGCTAATTGCTACTGAAACCAAGAGCAAACCTCGTGCTGACTTTTAGAAGAAAGGGGCTAGGATTACCTCATTTTGCAGATTAAAGATATATTTAATGTTAGTTTTGACTAGTAAACATCATTAGGAAAAGCAGCTGGAATAATTATCCCAAAAATTTCAGTTTTCACCTGAAATATTTTACTTTTCATCTTTCAACAAATTTCTGCACTTAATTAATCTAAAAAACCTAAAAAATCTTGAAGTGTATACATATTCTTCTCAAATAGTCTTCTATGGTTGTCCAAAATTTATAAGTAAAAATTATGCTGGTTATATGTGACCAAGGCAGCATTTCCATATTCAGGGAAATTTTACTACAATAGCTAGACCATGACTAAAAATCACTGGCAGGATTAAGTGGATTCCACTTAAGCAATTAGAACATAAATGACGTTGATTGTCGCAGTGTTTTATATGGCAGAACAAGTATGACTAAAATTAATATGTGAAACACAACATTGATTCATTTTTCCTCTGGCAAAAAATGACTTTTTGCTATTGCATAAGAGGTCGTGGTAGTCTGTGTCTTGAGCAGATGTAATCTTCAGAACACTAAAAAACTGTTTAATATAATAAAAAAATGTGGATTCAGAAACTCTCTGTTTTTATTGACCACACTGAATTTCTGGCATGTAAAGACCCTCCTGAATACTCAACAGGAATTAACAGTTCCTGTGTACCTAGAAAAATTGTGGCTTTCTTTATAGAACGAATAGAAGTAATTTTAGAGTAGAAACTCACCTCAAATATAAATTAAATAATGTAGGATAAAATTCTAGTAATTCCTCATTCTAGTACGGCAGTAACAAGCCATCAATACAGCAAAACATCCAAACATTGTAATATCTAAACTATATTATAGTTTTCATAACTGAATCGTGTATAACATGCTTTCTTTAGAAACTAAATGAAGGTATGAAGACTGTCTGGAATTAGCTCAGACATGAGTGATTAACAACAGATGCAATGGAAATTGCTTGCTGTGTGTCACCCAAACACATCCAACCACAAAAGACATTTCCTTAGCAATGCAGTGATCACTTAAAACTTTAAAAAACCCAACTATATTTCTACTGTACAGCCCAAAGACCAAGAATATTTATTTCCAACAACTAAAAAAATATTTTTCATTCTGTGTTGTGAAGTGCAGGAGGTGACAAGTAAAACACAGAAGTAGAATGTAGAGAAATACAGAAGACATGTTTCTTTGCAAGCACACACATGGAATTCCTCCTGGCTCTTGGAAAACATGAGCCATTCTACTCTTAGGAACAGATTTTTCTGCTCTGGTTTAGCTGTCTAGAATTGAGGTGTTAAGATTGAGTAAGGTGGTAAGACATTCCTTTCACAGCTATTGGAGAAAAACGGGCACCTTTGTAAAGTTACTTATTCTCTTCTTGCAATGGGCAGGGAAATCTCATTCTATGTGCTATAAACTTCCTGGGTTTCGGTAAAATGTTATAGATTGCGGATCATATTTGTTCTGGGCAGACGTCAGGGTCTTACTGACAATGCAGAGAATTCTCAGTTTCTCCTAGAGTGTCAACAAATTACTGCCAAATTAAAAAAAAATTAAAAAAAATTTTTAAAAGGTGCTACTATTTTATGAATTAAATATTAAAAATAATCCAAAATGCAATCTCCTGCAAATGCTGCTGGGTGCTATGAAGACTAGATTAATTTTCCACAGAAGACCTAGGTTCAGTAATCATAATATTACTAAAAGAAAATGTCTACTTTCCCTACTATACCTTTAAACATTCAATAGGTCTTTGAATTAATTCTTACAGTGAACAGAAGACCTGAAAAATTCTTGTGGAAGTAAAAGGAAGAGTTTAATATGTAAGACAAGATTACAGAATTTAGCATTTTGTACAAATACTCCCCTGAAAGGAAAAAGAGGGGAAAAAAGCAGAAATACCTTTAATACATGTATTAAGACATGGGCTGGAAGATTGCCTATAGAAATTAATATCTCCAGGCACTCAATGACTGCAGTATTTGGTTACCAGACTAGGTAAGGTGCTAAAGTATCTGCATGGCATAGGTACATCTCATAACTTCAGATTAGTCTGCAATGAAGTTTTTAATGATATTGGTTTCTGCAAGAAGGCAGCACTTCTGATAGTTCTGGTGAGCTATGAAATACAATTTTATATTTATGCTAGGAGCAACTGATTGCAAACCACATTGTCCTGGCTTGTGAACTTGTCATGGTCACATCAAGAACTATACCAACACCTGCCAGCAATGAGGCGCTGCTGTTTCCTCAAGCCATCTTCACTTCATTTGAATTTCTATTGTAAGGACTTTCCTGAGATTTGGTACAAAAATAATTACTTAGTCAGCATGTGATTTACCTGTAGCGTGGTATTAAGGGATACACAGTGAGAGGAATTTCAATAGAGCGTGGTGGTTTTTTCCTTCCCTAATTGCCTTTGTGTATGGATTTGGGGTCATGATGTTGTATGATAAGATGCTGTTTTGGATAGGGCCTCAGGAGTAATTTCTATTTTTTCCGTTCCTGAAGTTAAAAAGGTAGGTGACAGACACCCTAGGAGTATGCAGAGCAGCACTGTGGAAGCCATGATGTCAGTCAGAATCATGAAGATGTGAGAAAGATCAGATTTTCCTGCCTCAGCAGGGCAGGAGAAGACCTGGTTACCACAGTGTCACTTTGCAATAGCAGCTTCAGCAGCATTTGGTCACAGGAGTGACCGTGGCACCGTTCAGCAGCAGCAGCTGAACGCACACCACCAAAGCAGCTGGTAGGAGAAAACAGTGCGGGACATCTCCAGGGATGGCAGGGCTGCTTCCATCCTCCATTTCAATGCAACAGGCCCTGTGGTGAGAGGAGTTCATCCACGAGGCTATTTCCATGACATTTAAGGGTTTCTGACTGGTTAGAGAGCTCCCAAGCAGGCAGTTAAATCAAAACGCTCACAGAAAAAGACACCAGAAGATATGCCTAAAGCAATGGGGTCTGAAATTAGAGGTACATTTAAACATAAAGGATGTAAAGAGAAACAAACCTAGGGATTTAAAGATAGAAAAATGATAGAGAAAGTGAAATGAACCCATTGGATTAGACTTGTGTGTTGAGCTCTAGGCGAAAGCAAGATTAACTTTATTGAGGTCAATAACCAAACATTCCCTTCAGAAACAAATTACTTAATTTAGCTCTGTGGTGAGACAGAGCCATCTGTAATGCCCACCCATCACCAGAGCAGTTCTATAAATAACTACCACTGTTGCACTAAAGCAGAAGAGGATTAGAGCTCTCATTTAGCTCCCTTGCAGAGACAAAATACAAGGTTTTTACTGCATGTGAGCAGTGTAAGTGGTTGCTTACTGCTGGGTGAATGATGGCCATCACAAAAACCTTCCCAGGACACAGTGACACACTCTTATTTTTTCCTTTGGAGCTAATATTTCTAGATTAGTAATTTAAAAAGAAAAACCCTCCTCCTCCCCACCCCCACTCCCACCCCCTACTCCCCTCCAAAAAAAGTAAAGTGCAATTGGAAACCAAATCATTGGCTAGGCTGAAATCTGGGATGTCAAAACCAGTTCAGATACATATAATAACTGTGTTAAGGACCCTGTTCTGTCCCCTCAATTTTCTTCAATACTTATTTTGATTTTATAGGTCTCCTACCAAGTGTCAATGAAGAACACACCACACAAATGAGTTGTTTCAAATATACTAAGCAATTCAGTGACAGTCTTACTTTTTTTCATCACTTGAATGTTAGTGACTTCAATGCATGCAGTACCAGAAGAGGTTCTGCTTTTTTCGTAATGATTATCTCTATCTTTAATTGAAATCTTACTATGAACAGCAGAAGGAAATAGCCAGAATGCAGTATTTTATACTGACTTGAGATCCATGAGAAATAAAAACAGAGATAGAAAGATGGAGGAAAGCATATCATTGTCCAGATGAATCAGTGTGTTAGGCATACACTGCTATTTGTCATTGTCCACACAGTTCATAGGGAGTTGTGTGGATATAAGGATCTCATTTTGGGGGAAAAAATCACCTATCAACTTTGATAGCTGTGAGTAAAAGTAAGGGAATTGGTAAAGCACTTTTTTCATTTATCCTTGGAGTATCTCTACTTTTATTATTTTTATCCATACATGTTGCTTTATTTGTTATCTGGAATGCTGCAAGTCATTGGCAGTATCAGCTGACACTACACAGGAAGGGGTTTCCTGGAGATCTACAACAGCAAATCTTCAAAGGCCTTGATCAGACATTATTGCAAAGGAAACACTTGAAAACATCTCCAGCAGCTACTCACTGAGACCTAGAAAGGTAGTCTTTGGGATAGTAGAGCAGATGCAGGGAAATATTTTTTATTTTACATCATGGTTTCCTACCACCAAATAGACCTGCATTTTTCTTTATGACCATGCCATTTTTATTCCACGTAAAATCCATGAATCTCAAGGTACCTTTCACATACTCGAGGAAGGTCTACAGGGTCGGTCACTGAAGGTTTAAGCTGAGATCGCTGGTTTTACACTGAAGCAGAGGAAGTACCAACATTTGTCTGTCTATACTGTATAACACGAAGAGAAATAACCTGTACAAGAAAAAGGGGTATGGGAACAAACAAGTGTGTTTGAGAGTGCAAGTGGTAATAGTAGCCATTTCCTTAAGAAATATGTGTTCGATTTAGACATGACACCTCATCTCACCTGGTAAGATATGCTTCTCTCAGAAGCAGGTATGTCCAACCTGTTTTCTCATCTTTCACGTGAGTTCAGAGGAAGACCCTTCTTAACTAAGCTTGTAATAAGATAAATGTAAGAGCAGAGGATTTGAGACAGGTAAGGCAATGACTTCTCTAAACATTTTCTTTTTTTTAATCTAGAGCCTTGCTTGAGAATTCAGACCAGACAGAGAAGTTTTCTATGGGGAGGAGGAAATGCAGATGCCAAAGTCTGGTCGACAAAAGTGTTAAAGAGTAGAAGCTGTGGAGTTTCATCTGTCTATGTCTAAATCAGTAAATGAAAGGGGCAGGGGCTGCTGCCTCTCCTCATAAAGGAAAACAGCAAGGCACAGAGTACTTCCAAGGACTAGACTTTTTTCCTTGAAAACAGAGTGGCCTTACATCTTGTGCTTCCCATTTGCACCCTAATGGCCCATGCTGTCCTCTGGGGAAAGTAGTTAGTGCACCCTAAAGCTGCCTCGGGAAGCATGCCAGTGGCTGCACGGCATGGGCACTCCTGCGTTACTGCTGGGGGCCCTGCCCTCACCCTCTTTGCTTTACTGGTACAAAGGCAAAAAGACCAAGAGATGTAGTGATCTTTTGAATCTACTGAGGGCTGGCACTTTATTGTTAGGCGGAAAAATTGCTGCAATATTTTTCATACAAAAGGGTGCATGGGAGTCTTCTTTCTTACAGCAGGATTAAAGGAGCTGTAAGAAGGAATTTACAGAAGGAAATAAGCATAAAAATATGAAGAAAAGGCAATGCAATAAAAACAGAGAGGACTTCAGGCCTTCATCTTTCTTAAATAATTATTTATTCCTCTTCATACCCACTTCTAAAAATGCATTATTGTCTTTTCTTTCTCTTTCATGTCTCCATCTCTTTATTCCTCACTCCTCTTTTTCTCATTCTCATCAGTAAAAATGTTTTCACTTCTTTTTTAATCCACTTACTGCAACAAGCCCTGCTGCCTATTGCCCTCTGGCTCTTCAACCTATGGTTTCTCTCTCTGTTAAAGAATATTTCTGCCAGCTGCATGTTATGAGTAATTGATGTAAAACATTTCTATAAAAAAAAAATTTGGCAGATTAGGGGACCAAGGATTTTTATATTTGTTTCAAAACTACTGCCTGGAAGCACTGAGATATGTTATCATAGAGTCTAAAGGCAGTAAATTTTAACAATCTGAGAAAGCAACAAGATGCTGATGAAAGCATAAACAGCAAAGAAAGTACAATAGAATACCTATGTACAGTCAGATTTAAACAGTTTCAACTCAGTGGTCCTCAATTTTTACCACTCAATTATCTGAATAAAATAAGGTTTTCACCAAGCTTCTTATCCCCTGTACCCTGCACTTGGTCTTGTTAAACCTTATGACACCAGCCCGCTTCTTGAGCTTGTCCAGGTCCCCCTGGATGGCATCCCATCCTTCAGGTGTGTCAGCTGCACCACTCAGCTTGGTGTCACCTGCAAATCTGCTGAGGGTGCACTCGAGCCCTTTGTCTATGTCATTAATGAAGATATTAAATAACAATTGCTCCCAATGCAAACCACTGAGGGACACCACTTGTCACAGAATTCTTTGTGATAACCGATTTGCTGAATTTATACCAACACTGTCTGCTTGTGTAAAATGCACTTTGTTCACCATTCACGTGGCAATAAAGAACATTGAAAATAATAAATTTTTATTCAGCAAATAAATCTGTTTAAATGGTGATAAAGTGAGAATTGTTCATTACAGAAAAAAGAACCTGAAAATTCATGAAACCCATGGTATATAAATTGCAGTCCTGGGAAGCTAGGAACCATTCTTTGACTCCAAGAGCAATGTCTGCTTAAATTCACACAACTAAACGGTTGTCCCCTTTCCTTCCATAGCCAATGTGGTCTTTTTCACACTTCTCCTTCACAAAAAATCCTGGCCCGTCTTAGTGGTGTTCATGGCACCTTAAATGGATTACAGTTGCTCCCAGGAACACCAAATAATTAAATTGTGAACAATCATAAATAGACCTTTTTGCTTTAATATCTAATTCAGACAAGGGTCTCCTTAATTCAGAGAGACATCTTCTAATATATTTTTTCTCTTTTTCATTAATTGTTATTTACATCTTTCTTATGACTGTTAAGTGCTACCTAGTTTTTGATCAATGTTTTTACGGTGATAAAAAATAAAGCTTTTTTACTTCTGTTTTAAGTGGTTTCCATCCTCCTTTTCCCTCTGCAACTTGTTCCTGTCCATCAGCTAGAACAGGGCCATTTGATTTGGAGCAGCTGAGAGGGTAGAGATTTCTGGAAGGTAGTGCAGAACAAGGGCAGGGAAATTCTATCAGTGACTCTCTGGTCCCCAAGATGTGCAGATGAATGTCAAATCAACTGGCTGCCTGGCTGCCTTTTAATCTCTGGTGAGGGGGTAGTAGGAAAAAGAGGGTTTTAATCTTTTTATTCCATATCACTTTGCAGCTGAGCTCTGTGGGCAAAATGAATAGTCAACATTTCAAACCACAGATGGAATTGTTACTCTGAAGCTTTGGCTTAAGTAGAGACCAGTTTTGATAACAAGTTGGTAAAGCTCTCACTTGGAAAAAGTCAGGGTTGGCATCCTGCCTGGATCACACCATCATCAGCAGAAAGATTTCCATTCACACCAGCTGCACAAATGCTCTCCACAGAATTCTTAAAATTTTTTGGTCTGAAAGTGATTGTATACTTCTTTATTGAGGAACTTCAGAGTTTACTCAGCCTTCAAACAGAAGAGTATGTAGGAGCTAAGTGGGACTTCAAGGCTCCAGGACTATAATTTTGTACCACTAAAAAAACAATAAAAATGTCATTCTTCTTACATCTCAGGAAATTGGGACAGACCAGAGTGTTACATTAATTGCCGACAATGGTTACCAGTTCTTCACTGCACAATTTAAAAACAGCAAATGTGCCTCAGTTTCTTCCAATATTTGAATGCCAGCAACAGTATCATGTTGAAGCAGTTCAGAGATTAATAATTTCCCTTTTCACACAGCACCTAGCCTCTAACACATTTGCTCCATCTACTAACCGTGCAACATTTATGAGAGTCTCAAGGAGCAGTCCAAAGTGTAGTTCACAGTGGAAGCATATTCCTGTCCTCACATAAGTGGTGTTGCAGCGGTTTTTCAGTAATTTTTCTCTTGATTTAGAGAAGTAAGTCCCAAAGAGACCAGTGGCCTCTCAAAATGGTGCTCTGTTGCTGCCTGTCACTTTCGGGGCTCGATATGACCACTTGTGCTGGCGTCCATAGCAAGAATAGAGTTGCTAAAAATGGGGAGAAGCAAGTCCATGCTGATAGTAGTTTGTTGATTGCCATGGTAACTAGAGGCATTCCTGTGCCTCTAAATGGTCAGGATGTACATTGCCATCCAGTGCTCCTCAGAGCAATGTTCTTATCTTAACCATAAGAGGAATTGTCCTGCACATTCCAGAATCACACTAATTATCAGGGACAACAAATCTGGGGTAGAATTAGACGTGTCCATGCTGTATTCCAGGACATGTGCCCTCAGCCTATCCCCTAGGAGCTTGTGCTGCCCCTGGTGAAACATTTGAAGCATTTCCACCACTGCTGACTTGCTGCACCTTCTACACCTCATTACTTTACTGTGCTGTTGCACTTAAGGGTTTGCACCCAGCACTGCATCTTGGTGCCCACCACAATCTCTCTGTGCCATTGTAACAAGCTCTGATTTATGATACTCAGGACATTATGAGGGAAAAAAAATGCATTTTGTTTTGAGAGGAAAAATATGCTATTTCCATAAGAAAAAAAAATTGTTATTAGCAGATGATGGAAGGAGGGAGACAAAAATTTCTAACTTCTCTATTAAACTGTATAATGAAACAAGAAACTTTTCTGATCCATTGAATTTAGGACTGCTACTGTTTACACAATAGCTATGTACACTATTTCTAAATATCCTCATGGACTCTAGAACTTCTATAAGAGAATTTTAAAAATTAGCTGAATGAGAGGAAAAAAATATCTCTAACATATACAAAACAAATGAAGATATACAGTGGTTTTTGCAGGATAAATTAGATAAAACATGGGAAAATTTTCCATTGCTCTGAAAGGCACACTTAAAATATAAATGCCTTATTATGTTATTAATAAATTCTGGAAGGTATTGAGTAATAGCTGGCCCTCACGCATCAGGTTTTGGGCAGGATAAAGCCTTCCATAGTGATGTCAAGTTACATGAACCTTCTTCAACATGTTCTTTAAACAAACACTGGCAAATTGGCAGTATCAGTCTGTCTGGAACAACTAAGAAAACATACCCTAGTGTAAGTGAAGGAAGGTAGTAGCTGGCAAAACATACTTGTGTTAACTGCTGAATTTGGGTCCATCTACAAGCATAAAAGGTTTGAAAATGACGGACAATAATTTAAATCTTTTTTTAGTTGTTTCCGAACCAGAATCTACATTAATTTAACAGAGATACAGAAAGATTTTTTTATGATGCAGTTCCATTTTAGTTTTCAGTGAAATTCAGTATCTGTTGAATTATCAGTGACTGGATGTCGGCACAAAGAAGGCTGAAATAAATTATTCATAACAATTAGCACCGAAGTGTAAAATTTCACAGGAGGGATTAAACTGGAGTGACTCATTCCATCTATCCTGCTGTTTACAGAGGTTTCAATAACCTAGTGAGGGTGGAAAAATTTGCCATGAGACTCAGGCCTCCGGTCAGGTAGAGAGATGTTTTGAATGGATTAATTGTAAAAGCTGTGTTTGAGTAATGTGTTGTCTAAAATAGGGTAGAAAGGTACTAACAGCTTCCATGCAGTGGGTCTTTGGCTAAATACAGAATAACAGGCTCATTCACAGGTGGTGGACGTGTTAGGTCAATGGAACTAGCAATCGAGTCTGTCTACAGAGAGTAACTCAAAACACCACTCAAAGCAACAGGATCCTGATCAGAAGCTAAGACACTACACTGCTAGATGTCTGTGTGCATTTGAGGCTGAAGGCAATAGTACAATCCTTCAGAATATAAAAAGATTTCAAGAAGCAGCAAAAATTAGAGCTTCTCTGTCCCAGACTGACAAAATGTTCAGATGTGACAGCTGAAAGCAAAGAAATTGCCTGTTTAATATATGCAAGAAAACACCTTCATGTACATTCCTTGTAAACAAGCAGAACTTCAGCAAAAGAAATGCAGCTCTTGACATTTGTCCCTCTAACACAATTAATCTTGCAAGTGCCTGATCATGACCTAATAACTCTGATTAATGGGACAAAATATATTCAGAAGAAAAAGACTTTGATGATAAGAAAGATGGCATTTTTATAGTTCCATGAGGGCCTTAAACACGTGTCTGTATCTGACCACAATAGTTTGAGGTTCTTTCTCAGGTTATCTAATATATTTCTGTGACATCACAGATTTTTTAGAAGAATTTGAAAGGATGGTGAGATTTTGACTGGAAAATGGTTGTGAAAGAACCTTCTGGGACATATGTCAAGCGGAAGAATAAAGTTAAAAGAGAATTCCTATGGCTAGGAGGCTATAGCAGGATGAAACTGCTAGTAAGTATTTGCAATTTGTCATGTAGCGTGAAGAGAATTCTCCCTGGATCTGTGAAAATGTTCATAGCTAAAATTCAGACTAAGTAAGATGTGACAAGAAAAATTCTATTTCTCTGTAAACATATGCCCATGTTTTAAATAAGCATGATTAGTTGGAAGGGTATTTTGTGCAAGAAAAATGCCTTGGCCCAATTCTTTAAAAGCTTGCAGGTAATTTAAAATTAGCTGAACATCTGTGTTGTATCCTCAGTATTCAGTCATTGTCTTGGATGATTCCTGCTGGTTGCAATGATGTTGAACTGTCAGTTTTCTAAATAGCAGCAGAGTAGCAATCTCTGTGTAAGCAGGTCTATTTGGCACAGCATTTGCAGGTCTTGAAGTACAATGAGATTCAGATAAAATCTCCCAAGGCATAATTTTGCTACAAAGAGGAACAGTCAGAGGAAGACTTTGATGGATAACAAATTAAAGTAAGTGATTGACAAGATGGGGCCAAGTTCAGGTATTCAGCACCAATTCTGAGAGCCCAAGAGCCTGCTGGGATTTTTTACCAGGATGTTAACAGAAATAATTGACATTTTTGGTTATCAGACTACCTCAAAAACTCCTAAGATGATTCTGTACTTCTGATAACAAGAAAAATTACAAGGACATTTGCTTAGTCATGTTTTCACTAACTTCATTTCTACTCCACCTGCAGTCTGCAGAATCATAGACAGTCAAAGCTTCTGGGAAAAAGCTTCAGGATTTAATAAGTGCACTATCTTGTAAGACTGGTTTCCTTAGTGTCTCTTGACCTTTTCTGTTACAGAAACATTTTAGTATCTTTTAAGAACTTCTGCATATCTTTGTGCAAAAAGTGAGACTCACGTATGGATATAAATCTGATTTTCCAAAGAAGCTTGATTTCTATGACATGCAAGGATTATTAATTTCTATAGTCTTTTATTTTAAGCCTTACCTTTCTGTGAATTATTTCAACAACTATTGTTTTTCTCAGTTTGATGGTTCAAGTTCTGATCCCATGAATCATTATTTTGCTGTTACTTATTTAGTAAGACAGTACTGTTTTATGAACACAAGATGCCCATGTAACTGTACTTGTGTTTCTACACTACTTAAAAGTAAGAAAGCAAAAACATGTTTCAAACACAGTACAGGCACTTCAATCTTATAAATGAAGGAGAACAAAAAAGAAGTACAACAGTGATGGGAGAACAGAATTGAAGTAAAAAAAAAACCGTCAAGATGCATTAGCCTCTGGTTTCAGTAAGGACCATGACGTTAAAAACAGATTCATTAAATATTTGCATTTGAAATGCACTTCCAGAGCTCATCGTCCACTATCCACGCCCTGCTCTACCACCTCAAAGCAAATCTAATCAGAGCAAATTGCTAAGGGCCATGTCTTGTTGATTCTTGAGCATCTCTAAGGATGAAGAATCCACAGCAACTCTGGCCAACCCATTTTGGACCAACCTTATGTTTAATAAACAATGACATTATATTGCTATGTTATAATGAATCACAGTTTACCATGTTCCAATTTGTTTTCCTCTCTTCCTAGGGAAAAAGATAATCTAGTCATTGGAGATGAGGATATGAACATGGAAACAGTCATAATTGAGAAGGAAACAGGGGTTAATGATGTTAAGATTGTTATTTAATTAAGATGGGTAGAAACTGATCTAATTGTTTGGAACACTGTGAGTCATGCTGAAGAAGGAATTGTTGAGTTGCAGAGAGATTAGTAACAAAGGCTTCTGAAGATAGTCATTGGCACTTAATGTTTTCATTAATAATCTGGGCAGCAAAATAACACTTTGTTAATGGAATTTGCTGACAACATAAAGTTGGAAGATAAGAACAGTACAGAGAAAAATCAGAACTGAGTAGACACATAAGTAGATAACCTTTAAACTGAACAAAAAACATAAACACATCAGATTTAATAATATGAGATGCACATAAGTAAGGCTCACATATGCCTCTCCCAAGTTTACACTTTTTAACACTTCCGTGGGCTAAGGCTCAGCCCACTCCCTTGGTTAGGGCTAGGAGAGAGACAAATTTTAGAAAACTGGCAAGCCATGGTGATCAGAGTAATGTCTAGGCCATTTATTCCTGTTTGGGAATATAGTTCAGTCCAAGACTAGGTCTTGTGCTAGTTTTGGGGTTAGTGTTCAGAGAGACAAGGGTTAGAGCCTCTCTCACAATCTGTTTTTAATATGGAGTGCCACTGCATTGGGTTTGTGCGACAGGATTTAGGTAGTGGGGAGGGTACAGGGGTGGCTTCTGTGAGAAGTTGCCAGAAGCTTCCCCCATGTGCAGCAGAGCCAATGCCGGCCAGCTCCAGGATGGATCTACCTCTGGCCAAGGCTGAGCCCATCAGTGGTGGTGGGATAACAGATATAAGAAATGGAAAATCTGCTGTGTAACAGCAGCAGCGGAGAGAGGAGTGAAACTGCATAGAAAAACAGCTCTGCAGACACCAAGGTCAGTGAAGAAGAGGCAGGAGGTGCTCCAGCACCAGCACAGAGATTCCCCTGCAGCCCGTGGTGCAGCCCATGATGAGGCAGCTGTGCCCCTGCAGCACATGGAGGTCCATGGTGAAGCAGAGATCCACCTGCAGCCCATGGGGAACACAGTGCCAGGGCAGGGGGATGCCCAAAGGAGCCTTTGACCCGTGGGAAGGCCACACTGGAGCAGGTCATGAAGAACTGCAGCCAGTGGGAAGGACTCATGTTCATGGAAGACTGTCTGCCATGTGAGAGACCCCATGCCGGAGCAGGGGAAGTGTGTGAGGAGTCCTCCTAAGGGGGAAGGAGCAGCAGAGACAATGTATGATGAACAGGCCACGATCCACAACCCCCATTCCCTATCCCTCTGCACTGCTGTGGAGAGGAGATAGAGAAATTGGGGGTCAGGTTGATCCCAGGAAGAAGGGAAAGGTGGGGAAAAGGTCTTCTGAAATTTGGGGGTTTTCTCATTATCCTGTTTTGATTTGATTGGCAATAAATTCAAATATTTTCCCCAAGTCGAGTCTGTTTTGCCTGTGATAGTAAATGGTGAGTGATCTTCCCTGTCGTTATCCCAAACCACAAGACTTTCATTATTTTTTTTCTCCCCTGTCCAGCTGAGGAGGAAAGTGATAGAGCAGCTCTGATGGGCACCAAGGTCAATCCACCACAACCGCTAAGGACTTTCTAAGTTTCTAAGGAGAGGAAACAAACCTTACTCTCCAGACCACTGGGTTCATCCATCCATGAAAGCACTACTCCTAACATAATAAATATCTGTCACAGCAAATATAACCTACAAGGGAACAATACAGCTTTTAATTTTCTCCAGGTCTATTTGTCTTATCCTGGTGTCAAATATTATCTTGTTCAAATACCAAAGAAGAAAACTAACCCTATGTATGTATGGCTAGTTTTGAGCATTCAGCATTGGATTGTACTGATGTGTGAACATAAGAACTGATACTAGTATGTATTAAGAGTTTGAAGACATATCTAAATCTCTGAGCACTGCTGAATTGGATTCACTTTATTTGAGTCTCCTTTTGCCAAACATGCAGGTTCTCCTGACACCCTTGTATGAAGAGCTGAAATATTGAAAGTAGGATCAGGATTGTGGCAGAAATGTTGTATGATAGTGAAGTCACTTGTCTGAAAAAGGCTACAGCAGAAGCAGGATGGGTAGAAAAGGCTTCTAATAGCATCCGAGTTAAATGGATTATTGAGTGCACACTGGGGAAATGGAGCTAATTAAGAGGTTGCATAGTATGCTCCTAACATTTATAATCTTATAAGCGACCCTCTCTACTTATTTTCTTCCAGCACTGCAAACAGAGAAAATGATGTTTGGGAAGAGAGAAAGATTTTTGAAGAGCACATTACCAGTGTGCAGAAGGGATAATTTCGGTGGTGACTGTGGAACATCCAGCTCGCTTTTACACTTCTGCTGTCTGGGAGTCTTGAACACACTGTTCAGCTTTGACTCCCCTGGGCTCCCACCTACACTGTCTTACAGTAGAAGTGCACCCAAACACGAAATATTCCCCTAATTAATTAGGTTAATTAATAACTTAATTAACTTTCTTGTTAGTAATGTGCTAAATAGTGCAGAGCAGTTCAGGCTTCATAGACATTAGAAAATACAGAATAATATTATTGCTCTACTTCTTAGGGGTTGCAGCATTCTTACTACTAAAACTCCAGATTAACACAAATAAATCATGTCATATGGCTTATGAGATTGGAGAGAAATAGAATTTGTCCCCCTGCTGGAGGACTCCCTTAATCAGTTACAGGTAGGTTGTGTACCTGATTCTGCTAGCAGAGAGCCTTACTCCCTCAGGTGTTCCTGGCAGGAGTAGATATAATTGAGAAAGAAAGGGTGTTACAGTGCCTCAGCACTGCTCAGTGTTAGAGGATAAGGAAGTGGCTTTTTGATATTGCTTTCCTGTCTTCTCTTCTCACTTAACACTTCAACCGTACCCCTACGTGTACACTGTTATAACATTGTGTAGGCAATTCACCTGGCTGTGAACTTCTGTTAATATGAAAAATTAGCCCCTGGTAATTATGAATATGTTGAGAAAGTCAACACTGCTTGCCAGCTCTCAAGGTTATGTGTACCTGTAGGAAGATTTTCACTAGAACTGCATGGGCACTTTCACAAAAAATAAGTGAACGGCAAATTTTAATTACTTGTCCCAAAGAATTGGGATGCAGGAGATTTTCAGGTAAAAATTATAATTCAGGACATACTATAATTTTATTTTCTTTTTGGAAATGACTGGACCACTTTGCTTTAGGTTACCATCAGGACTGGACATATGCTTAAATACTTCAGATCTGGCAATTGAAGAAAGCAAAAGCAGTAGTGTGAATTACAGGCATCATTAAGAGTGTTGCCTATAGTGAAATTGGACTGTTCATTAAACTGTAGTTCTTAGCCAGTTAGACCTTTAAACATGGTGTATTATAAAAATTATAGCAATTAACATGATCATTAAATGAGTCATCTGTGATTACACCTGAGCTTAATGTCATGCTTAAGGCAAGAGGTGCACTTCAGGCTTTAAAAGGTTAACTGGCCTTTAGGAAAAAATAAGTAGATTGACATAATATGAAGGACTAGATGGTACCTTCTTCCTAAGTAATAAAGTGTAGGATAATAACAACCTTCCCCATGTGTCTCCATGACCTCCTTGGACTTCCGTGAAGAAATTTTACCTGTAGGCCTAAAAATTAATAGATTTTGAGACTTTTTGTGCTAAGCAAGACAACTGTTCCTCTTTTTTTTTTTGCCCAAATTTTCAAGAATTTAATCATTTTAATAATACTGTTATTAAGAAGAGTGTTAACTTTGTTAGTGGACACTCCTGTAGACATCATCTGTTGCGGTGGCCCAGCCTGCCTTCAGATTCAGAATTAATGAAGAAATAAACTGGGTTGCCTTCCCTGCAAGGGAAAGTGAATCTGAAGGTGAGGCTGAGGTTGTTGAGCCAGCCGCACTCCCAAGGTGTCCATCTTGAGAAGTCTCCGCCCTGAATCCCTCCCAGTTCATGTTTAGTCAATTTGTTACTAGAGAGTTCTGTTTTGCTGTTTTCCCCATTAGTTAGTTTGTATTTGTCCCTCCTTCCCTTTCCCCTATTGGTTATCTGTCACTACCCGTCAAATCCCTGTTGGCTGTCCCCTTTTCTCTGCCCCGGTTGAAACTGTGTGAGAACCCACGCCCAGTTGTCAGTCGGGCTCTTTGTCTGCTACAGTTTGTATCGCCATGTTCTCCCGCTCGGGGAATAAAGGATTCGGAACCGCAGGCAAGAGTCTCCTCCTTCCTTCTTTACCCGCACCGAGCTTGCAGCGACATCAGCTTGTGGTCAAGCCCACAAGGAGCTGAAGGCGAACGGCTCTTTTCAGAGCCAACCGTCGGACGTCGTGCAGAGAAGCATGTTGGGAGAAGCAAAGGTTCTTCTAAGAGCTGTTGCCAGACACAGTGCCAAGGCATTCGTTGGTGACGCAAGGGCTCTTTTAAGAGCCAAAGAGCTGACTCCTTTCGGCGCTGTCACTCTACCAAAGTCCTTCGCTGGCCCGCTGGGCTGGTCATCGCCAGCGCAAGCGACAATCATCCATTATTGACTGGCATGTGAACATGTGGTATTTAGTATTTTAAGTTGGCAGTAAAACCAAGCGAATAAAATACCGAGCTTTCAGGAAACAGCTGATACTAACTAGTACTTGGGAGTGACATAGCATTCCTGCATTATACAGGATGTACAAGATCAGGCTGCCTATATTTACAAGGCTTGAACAGGCTGCAGGAACCTGAAACAGCCTTAACAGGACTTGCAAAGCAATTGTCAGATTAACACTGCACTTATCTGCCAATCAAAAGTAACTGAGATGTTTCCTTTCGTTTCTCTTCCTTCTGATGGTCCATGACTGCTGCAAAAGCATCACCTCAGTGTTTCAGACTCACCATCTATGGCATTCCTATATGTTACTTCCAGCTCCTTATTTCTCTTCATCTCTAGCTCCCTATGCAGGCAGAGCTGATGCTGGGCCATCCATGGGGCTAAACTGTGTTACAATTACAGGTATTTTTACCTATGGAACCTTTCATTCCTTTTTCTGTTTGTCTGCTTATATTTTCTTTTACTCTTTGTTGCTTCACCCTAAAAATCACATCGAAAAAAGTCTTTGGTCTCAGCCCCAAATGCAGATGCAAGAGCTAAAACAATCCTGATTTTTGTCAGAGAGCTCTGTAACTCTGTAAGCAAATAAAAGAAATTAATAAAAACCAATGTACATGAGGGACTCCCCTAAGCTCTCTGCCCTGGGAGTAGGAAGATGACAAACAACTCCATTAGTTTACAATCGGATGCCCACTCCAATAACAATCAAAACCTATTTGAGATGCTCTTTGGTATCTCACATTGCCACTAGCCAGTGATCCAGAAAGGCATGGGCCTTTCACAGGTTTTCAGCAGCTGTGTTTTATTCAGTCTATTAAGCACCTCTCATCTGTTCCAGAGACAAGTATGTTACTGGTAATTCCAGGTAAAAATCTGTGTTAGCTTCTTTGTCATGCACTTATTTGTTTCTCTGATGGCAGAGAAATGCTGTGCTTTTGTGAAGAGACTGGAATTTCCCTAAAAACTCCCTTAGGATAGGACTTGCTGCCATATTTCTCAGGGGCATCTGAATGAGTCTGCTCCAAAATGCAGTCTTTTTCCTACTGAGTGAGGTGGGGACAGTACAAGGTTAGTGTTTGTAGGATTAGGAATCTTCAGAAATGTGAATATGCTTCCCTACCTCCTGAAAAGGCTATGTAAATCTGCATGGTCTAAGGACCCAAATGAGGGTATTCATACTCAAATGACCCCTGAAAAGCTTGGAATCCAGAAGAAAAACCTCTGCCAAGGGAAACTGAAGACTGGTCCTGTTTTACTGAAGACATCCCCCTGTTTTACTTGGGGAATTCTGTTAGCCAGTGTCCTGATTTTAAGCCCAGCTGGAGATGGAACATCATGCAGCCATCCAGTGGGATCAGAGAGAAAATTGGAGGATGAGGGGTGCATTTGGAGTGATGCAATAACAGAGAGACAGGATGTCCATACAGTTAGCAATCCTGAACATCTCACAAATTAATCACCTTTTTAGCACCCTCTTTCCCTTCTATGCTTTTTCTGGTTTGTAATTTAAGCAGCTTTTCAGGAAAGACTTCAGACTCACAAAGGCAGGTCACTCAAGGGGGTGTCCTCTAGCTTTACTCCCCAGTTTACTCTGAGCCAAATTTACTATGTACACCAGTGTTGTACTGCTTCCCGCTGGACTCAAAAAAACCCAAAACAAAACAAAACAAAAAAACCCCAAGAAAGCATAGTCAAAGAGGCAGAAAATTAGTAAGAGAGAGATGGCTGACAAAAACCATTTGGCAGACACCCCTGGTATCCATGGAACTTTGTGGACTAAGAAAGTGATAGCAGCATTCACATTAGCTGCTTTCAGGATCAGGACTGTTAGACAAGTGATAAACAACACAAGCATGGGTAATTTAGCATGCACAGCAAGAGCCAGAACCTCTGGGGAACAATAAAGTTAAACATGAATTTGTTCCCTGTTCTCAAGACGTGCTACAAGTAGGCATGCACAGGATTTTATGATTGTTTTTGCCTGCAGTCTCTCAGACCCTTTGTCTTATCTCTCTTAGGATCCCCCATCCTGTATAATCAATGATGATCTGAAATTCCGACTATGTAGGAGACAAGAAAAATGTATGACACATAACAGTGGAAGGTCCAAAGATCCGTTTCAGCACCTTGACACAAGACTGTATCGTGATATAAACATCAGCTGTCACTGAGCCCATTTGGAAGTTGCTCACATTTTCTGTTTCCTTGCTTAACTTTCCTTTTGTTTCCCTGTTACAACCTCTTGAGGGAAGATAACCAGTTAATAGATTGGCTGCCTCAGTTTCTGCCTCTTTCTTTCTTTTCTCCCATAGATTTTTGGTCTCGGAAGCCCAACATGGTGAGCAGTGCAGGCTACCGACCCCTTGTAAGCTCCACATCTGATTCTGCTGCCTTGACAGCCACAGAAACATTGCTGTCACAGCTCACAGGGCTGGACTAATGCCAGCTAAATATAGTTTTAATGGGATCGCATTCCCTGGTGACTGAGGAGCTTAGCTGCCATATGGTCTCTTTGGGCTGCTTTTCCAGTACCACCACGAAAATGAGTTGCCCTTCCATAAGCTGTAGAAGGGGAGATAAAGAAGTTTATTATTAAGAGAGTGAATATGAAATTACAAGGTATCAGGGAGTTTTATAGGTCAGCATAGGAGTCATTCATCATGAAGACTAAGTCCTACTGAAAGAATGGCAGCAAATAAAGGGACAGAAGACATGAAGTTCGCTGTCCCATAGCACATTTCCCTTCTAATGTGGAAGGTTATCTACCTGTGTTTATTCAGTGTTTTCAAAACTCCTAAGAACCAAACCTTTAATATAACAGAAATGATCCAGCAGTTTTCAGAGAGCAAGCTTTGGCAACTTCCACAGGCATACTGCGGAAAATAATCCTAGCAAGGACCAGGGGTGTCCTGATGAAAGCAGCTATTGACTTTTCATCAAATCCTTGAACTGATAATTAAACCAAGTGAGATGAAGAACAAAGTAAGTGGTATTAAAATGTAATCAGTGATAAATGCAAATGTCAATAATCTAATTAGTGCTATTCTTCCTCGAGAGGCAGCAAATAATAAAACCACAGAGGATTACAGTCTAAGATTAAGACTACACTTCAGGACTTCCTGCAGTATAGCAGAAACCCCATTGCAAAACCAGTTATACATTCATACCTGTCCTTCCATCACCATGGCTATTTCTTCATGGGAGACATAGTTTGGGTCTACTGATCCAGAGCTTACAAAGGACTGAGGCTGCTGGACAAACGGACTGGCAAAGACCTTCATGACTTTATGCTGATGTTACAGATTTACCCTAAGACTTCACAGACACAGTCTGAGCAACTGAGTGCCTCGGTTTTACTTCTTTGTTGTTCAGAGTCAGTATCAATACATACCTTGTTCTTTCCAGCTGATCCCCCTAAGGGAAGCACAGGCACCACCTCAAGAAAGATGCTTTTCCTCGTTGAGACAGACACACCAACACACCACCATAGCTTAGTGAAGTTACCTTTGGCAGTGAAAGCACTCCTCCATCAGCCTGTTTCCACCTACATAACCAATTTTTCTGCCATAAGGATGTGAAACAGAGGACATGATTTGTTCACATGCCTGTGATGTCAGTATTTAGTTCTACTGGACTCTCTCAGCTTAAATTGAGGACCGTAGGCCAAAAGCATACAAGTTCTAGCCAGGATAGAAAGTGTTGGCTAAGCCAGCATTCCCCCTGGGCAATTTGGTTACACCACCAAATGCCACTCGTAAACCTGCCAAATGAAGAGTGGGCATTTTCTGAATTTTGTTCAGCTCTTTCAGGAAAACTGCGTGAGCTGCATGGTTAGGAAAACCCCCTCGTTCTGCTGCTCCTCATGGCGTCTCCACGAGAGGGCTCTGCTGGCATGCCTACATGGGCCCGGCGCCGTGGGACCTCTCTGGGACAGCCCCTAGCAAAATGTCAGATTGGCTGAAAAAGTTAAATGCACAAAACTTGGATCTGGGGAAAAAAAGAAAAAGAAAAAAAAGAAAAAGAAAAAGAAAAAGAAAAAGAAAGAAAAAGAAAAAGAAAAAGAAAAAGAAAAAGAAAAAGAAAAAGAAAAAGAAAAAGAAAAAGAAAAAGAAAAAAAGAGAGAAAGAGAAAGAAAGAATGAAAGAAAGAGAAAGAGAGAGAAAGGAAGAAAGGAAGAAAGGACGGAAGAAAGGAAGGAAGCAAGGAAGGAAGAAAGGAAGAAAGAAAGAAAGAAAGAATCAAAATCAAATGTCCACCTTTTTTTCAGCCAAAAATATTGGTTTTGACCCAATAAGGAGGTGTGCCATGGGGCCTCTTTACAAAATAAGGGCCAAAGTTTGCAGTGAGAAGTCAAACCCTGCCATAAAAAAAACCAAAAAAACCCCAACCAAAAAAACACAAACAAACAAACAACCCAAAAAAACCCAAAACAAAAAACAACAACAACAACAACAACAAAAACAACCAAAAAAACCCAAAAAGAAAACCCCTCACAACCTGAACTATATGTCACGAACTTTATTCTCCAAAGACTTTGGTTTCTCATATGCCTGAGAGCATCGTTAGGGTCAATCTTCTCTCCATGGTTGCTGCTGTGTTTTCCTCAGCAGTGTAAATCCAGGTGAACAATGTCCATCTCTCTCCTCTGGGCAATGTGGTTTTTACTCACCTCATAGGAGGAGCTAAACAGTGAGATCACTTTGTTTCTTGTTTGCCCCTGTACAACTGGCTTAATACTCCCTCATAAGTGAAAAGTTCACTCTGTAACTGAGCGTAGGTGAAAGGAAAACTGAGGCAAGGGCTTTCACCAGTGTACTCAGCAAAAAATCTTTCTGCACTGAATGACGAGATTTCTGGAACAGAAGTCGACTGATGTGCACAGCATCAGGAAAGCAGAACTAGGTCACTCTCATGTCTAGAAATATATTGTATGTTTCACCATAGCAAGGGGTTGGCTTTATATATCAGAAAGTTGTAGAATATTATTAGTTTTCTAAAAATATAACTAATTCCTACTTTTCTCTCTAATAATTACAGAGGTTTTGTGTGCCTAAGGCTGACTACATATGAGGGTTTTTTCTGGTTTTGTATGTATATGAAATATTGCTTTACTCTGCAGACTGAGCTTTCAAGGCATTCTTATAAAAACAGCTTCACCAGCCTGAAATAAATGTAAACATAATATCAAAATAACTCTGAGCCTAGTATTACGTTTTTTCAATGTGTTTTACGAATTTGAGGCCTCTAGAATTTTATTTAAATCTCACAGACATCACTCAGGTGAAGAAAACTGTGACATTCCTGCAGGGATCTGGAGCAGTAATGAATGTAAAAGACTCAACCTTAGTCAAGCTAACTACAGTCATCTTAGTTCATAGCCTGAGCTGCCATGTGAGCCCAGAGCCCACACACCCGCTCACACCCTGACTCACATCTGGAATGAGACAACTGACTTTCCAGGCAAGAAAACTCATGCCCAGGCTAGATGCGCCTCACACGCAGGCTCTGCGCTGGTAGGCAGAATGGGTACATCCATCTTGAACCCAGGCCCAGCAGAGTCAGAATGAAAGTAACCACTAAATGTCTCTCACGTTTTAAGTACTGAGGGGAACAAAGCTGTGTATGTGCCAGTCTGTGTTGTCCTAGTGCAATGGCCACATTGTGCTCTGATCTGAATTTGAAGACACAACCACAAATTTTAGCTGGTTCAAAATGCAGAAGGCAGCTGCCTGCTGCCTCCTCAGCACACCTCCAAAGATGTGCAGTGCAGTGCACCATACAGAGCACCCTGGCTCCCCGGTCATCTGTCACCTCTGGCCAGCTGTAGCTCGTGGAGTGACACTTGCCTGTAGTAGTTTAAAATAAAAGTAAAATGATCTGGATCGGCCGGCGCCTACTACTATGCCGCTGTCCTTGGATCCCAGGGAGCCAGGCTGCTGCCGGGGTGTTGTTGGCGCCAGAGGAGGAGATAAAAGAGGCTGAAGGCGGCTCTTCGGGAAGGCATGAGGTTTATCCTTGGGGAGTAGAGGTTCCAGGAGAGAAGAGCAGGAACACAGGTGTAACGAGGGGAGAAGAGCCCCGAGCAGAGCTCGGCAACACAATATATACAGAGTGGTAGGGGCGGGGATACATGCGATCAACCAATAGAGAGAACTCAAGGGGGTGGTACAAAAGAAGGGAAGCATAGCAACATCCAATTACTATGCTACGAGGCGGGGAAGGGAGTGACAGACAGCCAGCTTAAGGCGGGAAAGTTTCCCGGGCAAACTGCCCTGTGGCGGGAAATGGGGAATTATGAGAAGGAGAAGGGTGAGGGGGAGCGCCATCTTAGGCGATGACCCTCTACACCTGCCTTTGTCTTAGGTGGGTTTAGAATATTTTGCTACTTGCTCTGAGGGTAATGATGAAGCTCATTTCAGCATCAGTGGTAGAATGTTAGTTCTGAAAGAAGAACGGTTACATGAACTCAAATAGTGGTACAAAAGTCTCACATAAAATTGGATCAAAAGTCTAGAACTCCTTTAAACCACCCACCCCACCCCCCTCCCCCTTCCCACCTACGTATGCCATTTTGGACTCCATCACAGCTACTGAGTTCATATGAGAGCCCTTTTTTGAGCCCTACCTCAGCTGAAATCCCTGAATCTTGGTGGCATAGTGGTCTCAAGGAAGGGCATTTGACTAATACTTGCATTAACCCTTGGTAAGTGGCCTGCAGCTCTTAATTTCCAGACCAGGCTGAAACATCTTCCAGTTCATTTGGCTTCTGATGAAGAAGGTTGATGATGAAGAGTAGCATTTTGGGCAAAAAGATGTTAAGATCTGACGTTTGGCTTTTTGAATTTTATGTTGTGTCATTTTGGGTTTGATTGACTTTTAACATGCGTTTTGTCCCAAATGCTAAGAGAAATAATTAAATGAGCTGGAAAATAAAATTTTTGATTTTCAGCGTGACTGTTTAGAGATTGGAGCGCTTAGTCATTCTTGAGTCTGTGACATTTTTAAAGGTTGCATGGGATTTTCATCACATCCGTTCTGCTTTAGTCCTGTCAAATCAGACACCTTACCTCTCCCCTCTCGTTTACTGATAGGAGTACAGTCATTAGAATTAAAAGACCACACAGTAGTTTGGAAAGGTAGCGCACAAAGGTTTTTTAGAAAACCCAGAGTGGATTAAAATCTTGGTAGTCAGTCTGAGACTGTGAAGTATTTTTCACTTGGAAGGCATCATTCCATCACATTTGCAGCTGGAAGTGAGTCTAACCAAGGTATCTATCAGCCTAGGTGTATGTATCAATTACTTCTGGTGTAAGGGGAGTATGTGGTATTGAGTAAACCCTATCTTGGTATTCATATGATTATTTTAAAAATAAAAGAGATAAGCAGAAGAAAGAGGAAATGTCAGTATCTGTGGCAGTCAAGCACACTGCACTCTCTTCTGAGTAAGCATTCTCTGTATCCAGGGGCAGAACCAATGCTGACTCAAATAGAAGCTCTTTGCTGCTACAAGGATGGTCTGTGGCAAGCACCAAGCTGTGGCTTTCTGCTCCTTATTTCTTTCTTTGAAATACTAGGCAGGAATTGCAACAGTTGTCCCAAAAGTACGATATATGCCTATTCCCTTTTTGTTTCAAAATGCAATCTGAAGTCCATTTTTTCAGTATTTCAAATTTGAAACACCTTTCTACAACCAGATTCACTAGAGCAGTGTCCTTTGCTTTGAAAATACTATCATGTGGGGATTTGCCTGCTCTCTGAAATTCCTAGGATAATTCTGCTATGGGTGTGGTTATAAAAATCACTGTTGAGGATTGTGTTCCATTGTCTTAATGACTTGCTTTTCACATTCTTCTACACCTAATTAGATTCAGATCAAATGAAGTCATAAGTGCCTGGGGATAAAGAAAAACTCTTAAAGGGCAATTGGCTCAGTCAATGCAAGCCTCTAAGGGGAGTTTGAAGCAGATGCAGTGATTAATTGGTTATTTGAACTTCTTGTGATGAACTGTTCTGACAGGACAGGTATTTTCATGCTATCTGACTCGATTGCAAAAGCTGTTTGTGTAAGAAAAGTGCAGCATCGAAGAGATAATAATTTAATGCGCACGTGGGGACTCTATCATCAAGATTAGTATATAGAAACTGTGAATCTGTAATAATTAGTGTGGAGAGGCTAAGAGCATATTTCTAAGATGTAGGATATGCTGAATAATTGCTCCAAAAGGGTGGTGGTAGTAATGGTGTGACAAGTAATAAACATTTAGCTGAAATAAACTGACATCAGTAATTTAGAAGTAACTCTCGGAAAATGTAAATTCTTCTGTATTATCATGAAGTCTTAGGTAACATGCACTGAGCCAGCACAGCAATGGCTGGGAGCAAATGCAAGATCCATCACTGAGAATCCATGCCCGCACTGGTACCTGTTGTCTCCAATTCTTCATGGGAATGACAGGGTTAGGATAACCTTCTAAAATTTCAGTCTGACCTATTCTGCTCTGATTAGCCAGTGTCAAAAAGAAACTTCTTACTCTACAAGTTCCAATCAGTCTACCAATGCAAACTCTCAACTTCTGTTTAATTTACAAATTTGGGAGCAAAACACCTTCAGCAAGAGAAGGAATTTCACAGCTTTGGCTAGGGGAGTTAGAGGTGTTTAGCCTGGAGAAGAGGATGCTCAGGGGTGACTTCTCTCTACAACTCCCTGAAAGGCGATTTTAGCCAGGTAGACATTGGCCTCTTCTCTCAGTCAACCAACTAGGATGACA
This sequence comes from Melanocharis versteri, assembly GCA_013397845.1. Classification (NCBI taxonomy): domain Eukaryota; kingdom Metazoa; phylum Chordata; class Aves; order Passeriformes; family Melanocharitidae; genus Melanocharis; species Melanocharis versteri. The sequence continues at coordinate 770,453 of VZTG01002916.1, read as the reverse complement.
AGACATAGTCTCAAGATATGCCAGGGGAGGTTTTGGAGGAATTTCTTCACAGAAAGAATGATTAAACACTGGAATGGTCTGCCCAGGGAGGTGGTAAAGTCACTGTCCCTAGAGGTGTTTAAGTAAAGACTGGATAAGGCATTTAGTGCCATGGCCTAGTTGACATGGTAGAGTTCAGTTGTAGGTTGGACTTGATGATCTCAGAAGCCTTTTCCAACATAATCGATTCTGTGATTTGGTAACTTGGTCCCTTCCGGGCTGTAACTGTACATCATTTTCTGCGGTATAACTTTGACTTTCCACGTGTGTTATTTAGGTCACATCATTAAAGTACAGATTGTTTGGAGCTAAGCAACTAACAATCACCTTTGGGGTCTCTCTGGGCTCTGGTATTGGAAGCACTTGCATGCAAGACTGTCTCGCAACTGACCTTTCCCCATCATTCCCCTTTTGGCCTCATCTTTTTTACAGTCTGACTTACATCCTGGCATTGCTTCTTTAACCTTTCCTTGTTTTCTTCATTGTTCTCACTTTATTATCATTTTGCTTTGCCATCCCTTTTCCCTACTGTATGTACTCTGTGCAGACATATACCCTCCTGCCCTACATTGGTTTTTTTTCTATTTTTATCTCAATTGTTTTTTCTTTTTAACAAAACACACACATAGATAAGCACAATGCTCGAACTTGTAAGACTCCTAAAGCAAAAGAAAAAGAAACACATTAACACATTTTGTTTTGTTCTTGCTTCCCTTTGTTTTCCCATTTTTTTTATTTTTGGCTTGATGTCTCATGAATAATCAGGTTATGTAAATACTTTGCAGTAGGAACTATATCTTTTATCAGTACATAGCACACTTCTGGATGATATGTAAAAGCTATGATATGTGGTTAAAATATTTGCCTTAAGAGCTCAGTAATACAGGTACTTAGCATTCAGACTTGATTATCTTTCTTTTGTTAGGCAATTGGTTCTGAAATAAGAACAGAATTAGCAACATAAGGAATTATTCAACTTGTATCAGTCGAGGGACTGCACTTGGTCCTTTTATATCTTGTTTACATGGAAAAAAAAATCAAGACCCCTTTACTGTGTCTCTACAACTTCTGTCTGGGAAAAGAATATTCCTACACTCAAGGTTATACACTTAATTTAGAGAGGAAGAAAGACAAAGGATTGTAAGGTGCAAATACAGCTCAAATTACATTCTATAACATGGTTCAGTGCTTTGAATTTTCCTGTTTTAAGATAAGATTTTGCTTCTATGCAAGCCCACTGGTAAGTTACAGGAGTATCCCAGTCACCGGATCCTTTCCCAGACAATCCCATTACATTCACAGGGCTTGTGCTCCCTTTTACCGTGTCACATGCTCAGCATGGGAAACACCAGCCTTGTCCACAACTCGGTGGTTAGCAAACTTGTCCAGGATGTTTGTTTTGTGGGTCTGAGCCTGTGGCAGGCCTGAAAGACAAGATTTTGCCATGCTTGTAAGGGTGCTGTGACCACTAGAGTATTTTCAAGGCATGGATGGTGTTAGAGAGGCATGAAGAAGGTGCTGAATTGTGCTGAGAGGAAAAACCCAGAGCTCATACAACTGCAGTTTCTAGTATATACAAAAGAGAGGCATAAATTAATTAAAACATAAATTTCCCTCTGGGTTTTTATATGTTATCCACCTATTTTACACCAGCTAAATCTTAATTTCTATACCACTAGTCCTCCATTCATTGCACATAAAATTCAGTCAGGACTAAACACTGCCCAAAGAACCAGATACCTAAGCTTTAGCATGGCAAAATCAGAATCCTTGAAGCAGACCTACAAGTTTGTTACAGGAACAATTAGACAGTGCATTGGAAATGCAGAGCAATGTCTTTGATTAGTTGTCAGCTACTAATGGCTTGTTTCAATTATTTTTTAATTAAAACCATTGAGGTGTTGGAAGAAACAAACCCGATCTTTTTATTTTGTTTCATACTGTTAATGTGTACGCTTTAAGAATGCTCAGTGCAAAATTAGCTTTAACACACAACCTTTACAGCATTATGAATAATGCTACCTTATTAAAAGTGAATCAGTCTGAAAAAAAAAAAAACCAGTATTGCACTCTTGCTCCTGGCAATGTTTTTGCATTTTATTCATCTGTTGTGATGAGCATAGACCTTCAGGTTATCATTTTGTTTCACTCTAGTATTACATTTCGCATTGCAGACAGGATCAAGTTTTAGCAAGCACTGAAGGGAATGTGGTTAAACTCCCTTTTACTATTTTTTTTACACAGTAGAAACATGCGAATGAACTTACAGCTCTGTTGTTTTTTTCTAGTGCTGGACAATGCAGCAAAGCTAGTAAAAATAATCATCCCCTTCTCAGATATGAGGGCTTTGGATCCAAAACTAGGTCATGAGACTTTTCAATTAGGTTGATGCTCCAAGAGCACTTCAGGACTGGACCGGTCAGCCGTGATACCAAATGCCTGTCCTACAGCACATCTCTCGCTGTGTTGCTGTGGACTGAATACACAGGGTCAGGGAATCCACCTGGCTAGAACCAAAGTAGAAAGAAAAAATCCGAATAATCTAACAAAACCCCATTTTTCTATCTCATGTGTTCCACTCACCCCCTCTCACACACACACCACCACACCCTTACCACATAACCCCCCACCCACCTCAAGCAAACAGTGTGTCTGAAATCCTGGTTAGTTTTAACCCACTTCAGCCCCCTGATCCTGTAGCAACATAGGAGAGGGTTCAATTTAGGCTCCTAAATGCACTTGTCTCCAGTAATGAAATTTAAAGGTAAACGCCTCACAGGGTGTCTGACTCCCCATTACAATCAAGAAAGACGTAGGCAAGAATTCAGGGGGTATCAGCTCATATCCCAGATGCCCTAGGTTATCTAAGGTGCTTCTACAGAGCTGGCACATCTCTTGCAAGATCTAAGGGACATCTATGACCTTCCAGATGGGCAGCTGGGCAGCAGGTGAGCTAGTGCAGAGACATACATGACACTAGATATTTATGATTAGCCAATTGAATATTAATGTAGACATTTAAAAAATCCACCTGTGTTACTCTCAAGCTGAATCCCGACCCTAAACTCACTTAACCTGAGGCAGAAACCACTCACAAACATACCAACAAGCACCAGGGAGAAGGGCAGTGCAGGATGTAGGCATTGCTCAAACACGGTGAGAGTGAAAACCATCTTTCTTACAGCAAAAATACTTTCTTTTAAATGAAAATCTCTTTGTGTACTAGAACATGGTTTTTATAATTACCATGTTATTAGTAAAAGCAATAGCAATGATCTTTTACTTTTGGAATAGAAGAGGCCATTATTTCCCCTTTAGTCCTAAAATGACCTCTCAGGAAAGAGGTCCAGCTCAAGATGCATCTTCTCTTGACCTGCAGTCTCTATCTAAAAGTGTATAAAATTATCCTGGAATATTTTCTATAATTAATTTGCATTCCTTTGTCAACAGGTTTGAGTCTCTGACTCAGAGTGCTTCTGGACTCAGCCTGGGGTGAGGATTGCCCTGAAGGCTTAGGATCCACTGGGACCATGCTGTCTGGTGGTGGAGTGAACTCTGATGAACAGGACAGTAAGAAAGTTGAGGTGAAGTCCACTCCAACTTAAAGTACTAAAATAGCGTAAGTTCAAATATCTGTGATCAAAAAAAAAGAAAACTGTATTTGAAGAATAAAAATAGTTGCTGCAGCCAAAAAAGCGAATAACAACTGCGAACTGCGCAAGAATGAGAAGTCTAATTCACCTGAAATTCATGAGTTTAACCTCAATGCATTTTTCTGCTGATTTAATCTGATTTCCTCATCTACTCTTCTGTGAAACATGTGGACATTACCTTTGATATGAATATTTCACTTCCAATGAAAACAAGTGTTCATACATCTTCCTGCTTAGGTGGATTTCTGGGAGCATCTCTTCTCTGAGGAAAGGGGAAAAAACTGTTCATGCTCTATTGCCATCTGGGCCTTTCTTTCACAGAGGTTACTGCCTTTTCCTCATATCATTCCTCTGAATAGATACTAAAAAAGGAAAACTGAAAAAAAAAAGAACCAAAGGACATTTAGGGAACACAAAACCCTCCTTCAATATTAAATTTACCAGTAAACCTCGTTGCTCAATTTTTACATGTATGAAATACGTACATAGAGAAGCATGAGACAGAAGAGAAACATCATAAAGAGAGGTCATCATTACTTAGAGAGATTGATTCAGGAGTTGAGAACAGCCAGCCCATCTCAGCTGGCATGGAAAGAACTTCCTGGGAAGAGTTGTTCCAGCTCAGAAAGTCAATGACTCAGCCAAAACTAAGTCTGGAAGCAAGGTTTTGCCTGCAAGGACACCTCCAGGGTAGAATAAAAATTGGATGTAACTCCCTTATTTTTATTCTATTCTTCTTGATCCATTCATTTTGTATTTTCTCTGTGTAGAAAATTTAATTTAATTTTATAATACATACTGCCTTTTATATTTTAAAGTCCCTTTGGTCTTCTTAGGGAAAGTTCAAGTCAAGTTTCCGCCTGTATTTTGCTGTATCTACCGAAGTTTGTTGAACCTGGAAAGTCTTACATGAAGGAAAAGCTCTAGGTTTATTTTAAAATAGGAAAAGCAAACTTGAAAGGATGAGCCTTAATGCTATAGAAGAGCTTGCAAGCCTAAGAATTATTACTGTGACAAGAGATTACAGAATTAAAACATGTTTTTAAATCAGTGCTCAATTTATTTCCTTGGAGCCCTTTATTTTCATGTCTAGAAGTGGACTTAGTTCATGATTTCTAATGTTAGTTTGACAGCACCCAGTGATTATGTTAAACTTGGCATTAAAAGTACCACTTTTAAAATAAATCAAATACTTAGTGCATATGTGAAGACAGAATAGGATTTAAGGAAATCCATAATGAACACTTGAATGCTGCCAATCAGTCAGAAAACTCTTAAAAGGCCCTTATTCTTCAGATATTTTCTTTGCTTAGTTTGATTAGTCATGTTGAAAATAACAGAACCTTTTGTGTTCATCAGTGTCTGAAAGACATGCGACTAAATTGGCAGGAGCTACCATATATCTATTCTTAGTTAAATAGGCTGAAAATCTCAAATTCTTCTTTGAATCCTTGACAGTTTCAAATTTTTTTCTCTTTACAGGTAGCTCAGTTCTCTGCTAATTCAATTGCTTTGGTTGGTTGTCTCTGCCAAATGGAAAACAGCAATTTTCCTTAATCTGCAGCTTTTAAAATGTTATTTCCCATGATTATCTGATGTATAGTGTTCCCGCCTGCAGTATCTGCTTTGTAATTTGCAATGGATTTCTAGCCTCTTTAGAGTGATCTGCAATAGCAATCCATTAAAATATTTTTGATGAATCTCCATGAATATCTGATCTGATAGTAAGGCTATAGATTTCTGCAAGAAAATGCATCTGACCACAATCAATTCTGTATTATTTATTATATTATTTTAACACTATCTCTTATGGATAATTAATACCTGCAGAAGTTGCATGGCTTCCACTAGGGATACTTTTTGAAAATCAATACATTGAATTATCACAAAGAGGAAAATGCATCAAAATATTCTAGATTTCTAACTATTAAAAATTCAGTAGTTTGCAAAGACACTGTGATAAACTGGTTCTATTCCCAGACAGAAATAAAAGCAATACATGTTAGGGAATCTAACAAAATTCCTGAGAGAAAGGGCTCAGCCTGACAATATCCTGCTACTTTACACCATCACTTACCTACATTTGGAGGAGTTTAACTTCATTGTATGCCTCATTATTTAGCATGAAATCTCTTAGGCACTCTAATACCTGCTCCTGAAAGGGGAATGTTTATCTCCCACCTGAGGCTTTACTGCCTGGTAGTTTGTTCATTCAGATAGGCAACATTTAAGTCCTGACAGCAGCCTGGGAAGATAGTGCTGCTCAAAGCTAAGAGCTGTCCTCTCCTGACCTGCTGCTGCTCTTTTCTCTTTCACTGCCTATCTTTATCAAGATCACAGAATCACAGAATCATCAAGATTGGAAGAGACCTTCAAGATCATCTGCCTGCCCCGTCTAACCATCAACCTGACACCTCCATAATCACCCCTAAGCCATACCCCCAGGTGCCACATCCAGACACCTCTCGAACACCTAGAGAGACGGTGACTCCATCACCTCTCTGGGCAATTTATTCAAATGCCTAACTACTCTTTCAGTGAAAAGTTATTTTCTATTATCTGATCTGAAACTTCCCTAGTCCAATTTAAGGCAATTTGTCTCAACTTTAAAGAGGACTCTTGATGGGTGGATACAAAATCAAGGCTGAAAATAAGGTTAAGCATGTTCCTGTAGGACCATAATCATGAGATCAGATCCAGACTTTCCTTTTCTTTTGCTGCCAGAAGCATAGTGCTCAGCTTTGACCAAAGGAGACGGGATGCCCTAATTTTCAGACCATGGAATGTCATGAATTCAGGTATTGTTAGAGGATCCGTACTTTTTAGGCTGGGGGAGCACAGACCCATCACCTAACTCATCCAGTCTTCTGAGCAGTTTTTTTAATCACTAGGCTATTACTCTAAAGGTAACTATTGGTGCTATCACAAAGCTCTATTAAAGTTACCAGCCTCAAAAGAGCAGGGGGAGACTGTAACATGAGTGCCAGATAATATCAGCAATCTGAATCATCCCTTAAAGCTGCCTACAGATTCAGAGGGAATCACTCTATTTAAGCATACAGCATTCAACCAGCATGGAATTCATGTAACTTTTTTAATGGCATGGATTCAGAATCTGGAGGAAGCAAGTTCCCATTTGGCCATGGAATAACAGAATTTACTGAGAAAGAACTGAAATGCCTATTTTGCAATACATATCATGATCAAACTATTCTGTGATTGTGAGAAGTAACTTATCCCAATGAAAAGATAGTCATATTTTTCTAAGAAGATACTTTTCTACATTACATTATGTGTAAGATGCACCTAAAAAAAAAAACAGAGTGAGGAATCCTTTTTGGATACCTGTTGTTCTTCAGGCATCATTTTATCTTGATTTTCTACATCTTCATGCCTTCCTTTCAAATAAGACAGAGAAGAAGAAAGCATCACAACTGCTGTGGTTTGGCTTAACTCCATGGCTAGTTGTAATCTAGAAGTTCTCTGCTCCCTGCAAATCATGGGTATCACTCTGATTAACATGCCACTAATCTCATAGAAATGGAGCTGAAGAGAACGTGAGAAGCTCAGGCAGCTATCTGAACAACAGAGCCTATAACTGGATTTCATAAGTACTGCACTAATAACTCAGTGCATTAGCAGAAAGAAAATCATATAGGAAACAGGATGGAAGCTGTTATCAGGGTACTTGTAGAGCACAAGAGTTGATGCCTCAGTTACTGAAGCTGATGTGCAAGAGTAAAACAGCAAATAAATTTAATCCATTCTTTTTTCTAATTCATTATGAAATGAAATTAGTCTGGTTTTTAATTCTGCAAAGCTATGCATCTTCCACTCACTCAGTGTAGGATCAGTGAATGAAGTGGAACCTGATTCATGTTATTTGCAAAGTTACATTCTTACATCAAAGCTAGAATGCCATAAAAATGTGTGACTAGTGATGATTGTCATGACAAATAAAATAATTTCCTTTTCTCTTAAAAGGTAGGTAGCAGGAAAGAAAGAAGGAAAGAAATTATTTTACAAGAAGGATTTTTCAAACAGCCACAGAACTTACCATTGCATGCTCTCACTCTGAGTGGCCCCTTTACTTTAACAGAATAATTATGGAAAAATGTGAGAGAAGTTTACTTACTGGTTGATCCTTCTCATGGTTTGTTTTTTTCTTTTTCCTCTTTTTAATGCTCTTTGCTCATGCAAAGGTAATCGGGAAAATTGGTGCAGCTGTGGCTGGACTGTTGCTGAGATAATTCAGCGGAAAGGAAACATGTACTTCACAGATGCAAAACGTTTGCTTGGGCTCTAGGGGAGAGACAAGCACTTGAAGAGAGGTCTGTTACAGACTACAAAATCTACTCAGGGAGCCTCCTGGACTGAAGATGGTCAGAGGCCAAGGATGCCAGGAGAAAGGTACAGCAAATGATTTTCCACTTGCTGATCACAGCCTCCACAGGATACATGATACTAGCTGAGAGCAAGCACAGGGCTTTTCTTGCTGGGTCATGATTTCAAAGAAAAAAATATTCCTGCCTCATAATTAGGCATATTAGAAAAATCTGGATATTTCTAAGAAATACTTGAAACTGATTTACATTAAAATGTCAGTTAAACAAATTTTAACTCTAAAAAATCTTACCAAGGAAGTCTTCCTCATCTCTGACTTTACCATCGTAATATATGCCTACATGTCTTTAAGTCAGATCCCTCCTAAAACATTTTCCCCTAGAAAGTTTCATGTATTCCTTCTTTTTTCACCACAGAGATTTCAGAAGCTCAGTTATGTACTTACCATGTGGAACAATTAAGCAGTTATACATACAGTTATACAAACATTAACAACTAAAACTACTGCATTCATTTTGTATACAACCTTTTCTATAGTGTGTTAGTAGTCCAAATTGTAATGTTTTGCAAATGAATAGGAATAGTCAGCAGTGGGACTGGGCTGTTACATCACACCTAGAGAACTATTATTTAGCATGTACATAATATTTTCATCCTCAAAGAGTTTCATGAGCAGCCATGCATTCATCTCCTAAAGATGCCTCAAGTGAAACAGGTAAATATTACCATATCTATTCCTCAACATAAAAGACCAAACGACAGAAAGGGTAGGGAAGCTAAGTGACTCACCCAAAGGCAATCAATAACAGAAAGTCAGTATCAGAGACGTAATTATAGGCCAAGCACACCTAATTATATCTAGAATACATTTAGAGGAGGAGCCCGAGGCCATGCAAGTCGACATGCTTTTGTCAGCATTTCAAACAAGAGGTTGTGGTGACCTTTGGAAAAAGACAGAGAAAGAACTTCTGGATAATATTTTCCCTTAGTGCAGCATGCCTGATCCAAACACCTCCATAAATCATTTCAGAAATGTTTCTACCACTCCTTGCAGTATAAAGAACATGCACAGAATTATTCTGAGATATCTCAGCAATTTTGCCCTATCAGTGAGTGGGATTTGTTGACAAAATAAAAACTTCTACTGTCAGCAGTATGGATTGATCAGATCAGTTAATAACGCAGAGCATGCTGGGCTCTACCTGGTAATTTCCTATCCTGAAAGCATAATGTGGGTGTGGATACCACCTCTAGTGCTCATAATTCAACTATAAGACTCCATTTTCCCATCTCTGCTCCTTTTATGCTGTCACTTTTATCATGTAGAATCTCTCTCGAAAGTGCAGTCTGTCTTTGAAGCTCACTCTTCCCTGTCTGCCCCACAGGAAAAAAACCCCTTTACTCATGACCTTATGAAATGTGGCTTTGACTGTTCCTCATGATGAGGGTATTCATATTCTCTTAACACCATTCCCACCTCTTATCTCTAGTCCCTATTCACTTCATCACACAAAATTTTTGTAGGAGTGGTACATTCTTCACAGCCCTTCTGTACAGCAACACAGTTCTACCTCATCTCTCTCAAACTTCACTAACCAATTTTTTTAACTTTTTCTATACCTTCTATCTCCAATCATATCTGTGTATTCACGTTGCTCCTCTCTCCTTTCTACACCCACTTTTCTACAGAATAGCTAAAAAATGTCTTAGTTTCCCCTTTCAGTCTCATTTGTTACACCCAAACCTTCTGAATTCCAACAAAACTTCCATCTCAGTACTATTTCCCTGTTCACTGAAAGCTAAATACACACCAAGGATATTAGCATAACTGAGCAGTTCAGATGACTGAAACTAGGTGAAGAATTGAGGTTTTGAAAAAACTTTATTCTGTGTTGCCTGAACCTCAGCCCATCCTCCTCCACCCACATATGATCAACTCCTTGATGATTTAGATCCTTGTTTTTTACATATATCAAACAACACAAGCTGGACTGCTGATGCTACAGAGCGGAGTGTTGCTTTATCTATTTTTCTAGCACAGTGATTGACTGCACAAATTGGAGTTTCACCATTCTTTATAATTCTGTTCCTTTTAATTTACCATTCAAATGTGGTAGAGTCCAGAGCATCCGGTGAATTGAGTGAAGGAGTCCATTGCCTTGTGGACAAACATACAGAGCTTAGGCATCTCTTTTCCACAGGCAAGAAATGCAAGGATTACCAAGCTGTGCCAGCTTACTTATTCACATAAAAACATAAGATTTCAGGTTCTATTTCTTCTGTTTTCCTGTATTTGTAGGCAGCACATGTACAACAGTGCTCAAACTTACAGTCAACCTCTTTAACCCTTAACAAGCCCATTTTAATTAATTTATACTGGGGAGTTTGTGGAAAAAAATTACAAGGAAGATGCAAGCTTAAAGGGTTGAACTCTCTAGTCTTCAGAAGCACTCTTGGGTTTTGTTTGCTCTTCCTTTATTGTATAACTTTTTCTTTTTTTAGTTAATGAAGCATAGCGCAGACTGGAAAGCTGAGCTTATCTTTGCTTTCAATGAAGAAACCTTGTCAGTAGAATTTCTCAATGATTGAAAGAAGTGAGCCCACAGAGACCAACTGGTGGGATTCTTTTCTGAGATTAATCTTTTCTGTTTGCAGATATTTGCAACAGTTAAAGGAATTCAGTACGGAGAGCTAGTCTGAATGTCTGAAAAACACTTTTCAACCATTCAGAAATATACAGGAGACAGTATCTCTAGTCTTGTAAATGAATGTATCACTCTCAACTTCAAAGGAACTAAGATGTTTTGCACCAGATGAAAACCCAATCCCATCGGAATTTCCTATTGTGCCAGAGTTTGGTTGCTGTTGCTTGTCTGGGTTCAGCTGATCTGGATCAAAAAGGTTCCTAGTCCCAGCTGCTTCTCACTGTATTCTCTGAAGGTTAACCCCCCTGTCCCCCATGGTCCCCCTCTGGTAAGTGTACATAATTGTTCTCTAACCCAATTCAATCAAAATGAAACAGGTTAGGAAAAAAACCTACTATTTAAAGTGTGTGAGCTAACCTGGATCGTTTTGACTGAATTGGGTCAGGGAGTGATTATACGTGCCGTTCTACCAGCTGAGTGAAAAGGAAGGGAGACAATCTATTTGCTTGGCTTAGTAACAGTCAAAACAAGCCATAGGACTGCAGCTTTATGTGATTTATTCATAGACTGCCTCTGGATGGTATAAACTGGCATGTGGTCTAAGAGATGTCTCACTGTGAACAGCAACCTTCCTTTTGATGTGGTTGCTGCATAACTGAAATGCCCTAACAAATCCTCTTGAAACCATAATGGGGAGGTCAAGTGAGCATTTCAGGTCTCCCGACATGCTGATGCCTTGAGAAGTTCTGCCACACACACTAAGTACTGGCAAAACCCTGCAACCAAAATGGTTTAGAGCAGTGCTCAGGGAGATTCAGGGCAACAGCTAACACGTATGTCTTTTGAAATCAGCCGGATGGTTTTTTTCTGGCAGATAGACACAGCCCTCTTCTATTTACTCTGAAGAGGAGAAAGGATTTGCTATCACTATCAACATGCAAATGTTACTGCACCCTGTCTAACAGTTTCAAGCATTCTTCAAGTGAAGACATTTAATGTCAACATTTGGGCTTAACAGTCTTTGTCAACAGCTTGTTTTATGTAACAAGCCTGTACTCTGCCTGACCTTTTGCTGAGCAGAAGGGAAGACCATAGCAGGCTCTGCGTGGCCTTGGATGCGTGCTCTTTGGACACACAGAAAGCTCAGCCTTTCCAGTGCTGGGGCTAGTAATATTACTCTGAAGCCTATTCCCTTTTTGGAAGAAAAACAAACCAACAAACTTCAATAAACAACTTTTAGCTTGTTTGGTCTGTTGCACAGTAAAATTCTTCACTGCAACTCCTCTTTCTCAGTTATCCATTATCCAGCTGCTGGCAGAAGTACAAGAGCACAGGAAACACTGTCTAAAATAAAATAACCCTCTAGGAACCATCCAGGTAACAGCAAAACTCACCCTCGTGTCCCCACCTTTTTTATAGGCTCTCATTAAGTCCTGGTAGGCTGTGCTAAGGTCCTCCTGGAGCCCTCTCTTCTTCAGGCTGAACAACTCCAGTTCTTTCACCCTGTCTTTACAGGAGAGGTTCTCCAGTCCTCTGATCACCTTTGTGGCCTCCTCTGGGCTCACTCTAACAGGTCCACATCCTTCTTATGTTGCAGACCCCAGAGCTGAAGCAGTACTGGAAGTGGAGTCTTGCAAAAGCAGAGGAGAAGGTCAGAATCACCTCCCTCAACCTGCTGGTCATGCTGCTTTTGATGCAGCCCAGGCTGCAGGTGTACATTGCTGTCATATATCCAGGCCTTCATCCGCCAGTATCCCCTAATCCTTCTCAGCAGGGTTGCTCTCAACCCTTTCATTCCCCAGCCTGTGTCACCTGGGTTGCCTCAACCGAGGTGCAGGACCTTGCTCTTGGCCTCGTTAAGCCTCACAGAGTTCACATGGGCCCACTTCTCATGGTCTCGGGTGAACTAAGAGGCTGAACTACAACATTTAATACTGATGCCCAGAAAATATTAGTAAACTTCAAGGGCAGCTGTCAGTGAGTACTATTTGGAAATTCTGTCTGAGAGCTGTGGTTCACCATCCTTCTCAAATTCAGCACCTCTTCAGAAATGAGCGTTTACCCCAGCTGATGATGATTCACATGGGTACAGCTCTGCCAGAAGCAGACATGGTGCACGCTGTACCCACTCTGCAGTGGGTTGTTAATCTTTCCTGCAGGAAAAGGGTGGACAGCTGGAGGCAGTAACCTCTTTTGCCATTGTAGTTAAATCCATCAGAGACTGAATCAGAGCTCGTATTATTTTCCACATGAGTGTTCTCCATTTATGCTCTGATGAAATGATGCATTCAACAGAAAACAAAATGAAGTGCTGAAACCATTAAATTCTTTAATAGCAGGAGACACTGCAAGTTTTTGTCATTAATCTGCCATAATTAGGAACTACTGTTAAGGTCTTTCATAGTACATAATATTGAAATGTTATTACTGAAAATGCTACCATGGCATGATATGGTGGGGTGCACAATTTCATCTACGCCTGATGTTGCATTCCTGATAGTGTGGTGGATTAATGTAGGAATAACACAAACATAAAATTAAAGCAGTATGATCTAAAGTTAAAGCTTAACTTAGAGAATTCTTGTAGGCTTTTTCCTGAAAATAAACTTTTCAAAATATAGAAGGTGTGAGGGGAAGATCACCTGTTTAACCAATGCAAAGACAAAGCCTGGGTTTAACTCCAAATTGAGATGAAGTGAGATTTCAAAGCTAATCACAAACCAAAACTTCGGACTTTCAGCTGCACTTGAAATCACAGAAGAAAAGTGATGGAAAATGTGATATGTTTAAATGGAAAGAGGATGTGGTTTTCAGGTTACCTGATTTTAGGCCATACAAGCTGGACAGACTTGTCTATCTCTATCACTACAAAAAATTTATTTAGGCAGTCAAGAACACCAACATAATAAAGAAAAGTAATATGTAAAAGTTAAATATACATGTATAGTATGTTTATTGTCTGTAAGATAGACAGTAAAAGATAAGATCTCTTCTTTGCAGAGCAGAGCCTGTTATATTTAACAGGAAAATGCAAAGCCAATCCCGATTTGCAAAGAGATTAAAAAAAAGAATTTTCTTTTTTAAAATCCAGTCTGAAGAGAATTTCAACCTCCCCCCCAATATTTTTTCATTATTTCCAAAAAAAGTAACCAACCCCACCACACAGCACTTTAAATCAAAACTATGTCTCATTTTCTACACATAGGGTGGAATTGAATAGCCAAGAAATCTGACTTCCTCTTTGTTTCCCTCACCAACAGAAGTCATGCTGCTGGTTCCTTTTGGAGCCGTGATATTCAAACCTCCTCCCATACCCACAAGAAACAGACAAGTGAGAGGTGGGGAGGGTACTGAGGTTTCCCTTCTTTCCACTAAGACTGCCTGTGGGTTATTGAGAGGAAGACTCTTTTCAGCTCTCTTTTATTATTGGGTAAAGGCACTAGTGGCAAAGCCCTGCCAGACTAAAAGATGTGATTTTAGTTTTCTGAGATGAAAATGTTTTTGACTATGCAAAAGAACAAAAAATTTCTGTTGACCCTATTACAGCCGGTTTTTCATATGTGTCACAAGAAATGGAACTGGTACACAGTGGGAGGCGATGAAACAAAGTGAACATAATCTCATGGTTATTTGAAATTGCACGCGTATTGATAGTTCCTTTCAAGCTGATTTTTTAATGGCAAATTCAATTTTCTGCTTGCAGACAGAGTGGAAGTAGCATTAGGCATATGTTATCTTTTATTTTATTGCAAGATCTGTTTCATTCCACAAGAAAACAAGACCATTCACAACTAATTATCTGTAAAATCACATTCAAGCACAGAACCTGGAAGCCACAGCAAAACGCTTGGAGATTGTTATTTGTCATTTTTATTTACGGAAGCCTTTGGTATTCTTGACAATGTACAAAACAGAAAAAGCCAGAAACCTTCTCTTTCCTATGGAGTCTACACCCTGTGGGTTATGCTGTGCAATTTAAGACCAGCCTGAGTCTAGAGTAGTGAAGAACTGCACTGTGTCCTAGAGTGGGAGCACGCCAGCTACTACTCTTCTTGCAAATATAAAATTTGCACATCTGGTATGCTAAGCCAGCTTTGCTCTTTCCTTTGATGCAGTACCATCCCCAGGGATGCTGTAAAAATGTGGCATGAAGCAGACCTTTGAGTGAGAAGCAAAGCCACCTGAGGCACAGGTTTTGTAGCCAGATGTCGAGAGCACCAGGCTGCTAGGCTTACAAAATGGTCAAGATTTTGTCTACCGTGTGCAGGATAGTCTAGATTTGGTGCTGCTGGTACTATTTCTCAGAAAGGGGCCAGGGTGGGTGAAGTAACAGTTGCTACAATGTGAAGCAACTCCAGCACAACACCTTTTTCCAAATCGCTTATTCCAGCAGCAGTGGTGGCCTGTCTCTGACCTCCCACCTTCTGAACAATAGCACATTTTTGTAAGATGGCCCAGAAATGGAGAGTACTGTAGATACCCGTATAATTCATGCTGTGCTTTGTAGACAGCTCCACACCAGGGCTAGATAAACAAATACATTTAAATAGTACAGTGCACTGTCTTGCAGAGATATTAGCTTAGTTCCCAGAAGCATAAATTAATAGTTTTCCACTGGGGCAAGTTGGGATGATGCATCATTCTGACATGGCTATAACCCTGGCAGTTTTTGAGTCAGTTCATTTGCAGACAGTTTGGATATGCTGCACTACCTGATGTGGAATTATCCTTTGTGATCTCCCTGCCCTCACAGCCTCAGTAGCCGAGTAATGACCCACCCCAGGCAGGTCCTAATTTTGCTAGAGCAGTCCAGATTATGAATAAACTGAGTAAGCAGGTGGTGTATCCAACTCAGAGCAGTTTAGATGTTATTTTATGATTAAAAACTGTGTAGTGAGCATGATTCTTGCAACAGGCTATTCCAGGTAGACATTTATAAAACTGAATGTAAGGGGAAGATGTAACGCATGTGGGTGGTCATTAGGCAGCAGCTATAGGTAACCTTGGAGAATATGGGAAGACAGACTGGGAGATCATGTGTCACTTCGAATTGGCATCAAACAGTGGAAGAGTCTGCAGTGATAAAGGACTTGCACACAGAATGACGAGTCTACTGAGTATTCAGAACAGGTTTGAATGTGAGCAGAAAGGCTCAAATTACTTAGAGTAGGAATTTAGATCTTTCAAAGACGGAGGCAGGAGACCTGCCTCTGATGAGAATACTGCTATGACTTGTCCACTCTACCAGAAATCGTTTGGTCACACACTCCCCGGATTTCTTTGCTGGGAAGGTAAAGAGCAGAAAGGAAGTAGTCAAAATATTTTGTGTGTATTACTTTTCCCAAAAAGATAGAATGTTAAATAATTTTTAATAGTTTTTTAGCAAAATATTCATGGAGAGAGAAGAAATAGTCTTGTTCTGCATATTTAGTGTGTTTGTTTCCATTCTTCCAATTGAAGAAATAGAAGACTAAATAGGAAAAACAGGGTTCTTCCACACTCTTCCCATCTTTGCTGGCACAGATCACGTTTCCAGCCATACAAGGGGGGACTGCAGCAGCACCATGTGTGTCCTCAGTACCTTTTCTCCTTGACTTTCTGGAGCAAGCCATCAGCCTCCTCTGCCAGCCAAGAAGGAGAAGCCATCAGTTAATCAATTTGAAGGGAAGATTTGAAGTTACACTGTTACTAGTGTTTTAACTGCAGTGTATTGACTGCATGGGAAACGGATTCTTCCCTACAGCAACAGAGTGCATGGGAAGATCCGTACTTTTGTCATATTGAACTAGTCCCAGATATAGAGCTACATGTATCCCATGCTACATATTGCACAGGAAAAGTTGTTCAGCACCTATCTAGCTCTTGTTTTATACAGTTTATCAAACTCAAAACCCCCACTGTTCTTTCAGGAGCTGTGTAAGGGGAAACTGATCGACAGTAATGGTTCACACCACACATACGTATATGTGCTGATACATATCTTGCAATATACTCATGCAATTTTAGTTTATTTATAGGAATTCATAGTCAATACAAACAACAAAGTCCCATATTTCAGTCCCTGTGAGGACGTGCCAACTTTCTGCACCTAACAAGGCATTATGGCAAAGAGAAGTTCTGTCTCAGTTCCTAGATTCTCCATTGACTCAGAGTATATAAGCTGGAACCTCAGGAGCTCAGCTTTTTCTGAAAGTTGAAATTCAACATAAAACTGTCATAGTCTAAATCTCTAAGGAGTTTTCAAAATGTTCTTGGTCTCTATTTTCTCTGCTTCCAGAATGTTTTGATAAATGTGCTCTCATACAGGTTTCCTTCAGGATCCTCTCCACAATCAGCACACCTAAGGTAGGTATTATTCAAACAAATGCATAATTAGTATCATTTAATATGCCTTGGGCTGCCCTATATAGATATATCTCATTCGTCAAGGACTCATCCACAGATGTTTTATATTTCCCTTGCCTTGAGAGCTTTCAAGCCTACAGAGCCCAGTTCCAAGAAAAGGGCCGTGTGACTATCAGCTTTCATCCTTTTTTATTTGAAGCTAGAGTATTAAAGAAAAAATATGTAAATTTCAGGATGAGAGAAGATAGGGAGTAAAATTCTGTACAGTTTGCTTCATATAAAGAAATTCAATAAATCAGAGAAACAAACAAGATTATTTAAGGAGTTTTGATGTTGAAAATTCATTAGTATATGTAAAAATCATACTACTATTAATTATGTAACTGTCCCAGAGATGCTGGATTTTTCTTCATATAATAAAATTCAATAAATCAGAGAAACAAACAAGATTATTTAAGGAGTTTTGATGTTGAAAATTCATTAGTATATGTAAAAATCATACTACATTAATTATGTAATGGTCTCAGATGCTGTTTTAGAGCAGCAGAGATGCTGATTACTTTCATATATTTTTTCTCTTTCATATTGTACATACTACAGAAATTCACTACAGAAGTTATTATTAAATCATATGCTGATGAATGAGCACAAAACTATTAATGGCATATAATTTGCAGTGTATATGTCCACTGGAGTATTTAGCAACCCATGCAGATCTTATAGTATGCCCTATGCGCTTTGATTTTTCTCTGTTAGATGATTGAAAAATATTCATTAAGAGATTTCTCTAATGAGCTGTGTTCAAGCATAAAATAGGCCATTCCTTTTATAATTTCAGTGCGGTTTTTTGGAATATAAATATCCTCCAATTCCCTACAGGTAGCATCTTCAAATAGGGGTTTTGTCTTAACACAGATTTCAGGATCTTTGAAGGGTCTTTGAAGTTTATAATTGGGTCCAAGCTGAAATGTGATGTCATTCATTCAAACATTGGTATTTACACTGCTTGTGTTTGGTAGAAAACACACACCTTTTTTTTTTTTTTTTTTTTTTTTTTTTTTTTTTTTTTTGAGATATATCCCCAAATTTTTTTGCATAAATATTTAGGTAGGAAGCTGAGAGAATATTCACGTTATAAAATCAGCACAACCCCTGACCCTCTGGTCAGTTAATCCTGTATCCCAGTCATAGAGTTACATCAGACTTACTCTTTTTGTTTTTCCATTAAGTTATTAGAGAGAAAGCTTTTTTGTGCTTTAATTTATTGTTTTAATTTGCAAGGTACTGAAAATGCTTAAGCAGTGAAATAGGCAGCTTTTAAGAATATACATAAAGGCCAAATGTTATGAAAACCAAAGTAGTGTTTTCTCATCTACATGGGTGAAAAGCACGGAGTGGAACTGCCCTCTGAAATAACAAACTGCTGTTGTGTCTGTCCGAAGACAGTTAAAAGTAAGAGCCTTTGTAATATATCCTGAGAGGCTAACAGAACTGAACTTCTGGGCTCCTGGAGAGGGAGGTAAGCCTAGCTGAGGACATCACTTTTCAGAAGAGGCATTTCTGAGCTAGATGAGCTCACTGTGATTTGTTGTCCCTTGCAGAGCTGAACAGTGGCAGACCAGGAGCATTCTGCTTCATTGAAGTTAAATAGCTAGTTATATGATGAAGTGAGGGGACTGAAGCTTCTTTCCTTTGCAATTTCCTCTAGTAATGAACAATTCCTAGCTAATGCTAAATTGAAAACTCACTTTAGCTTCAAGCTCCACCACAGATATGCAACTAGACTTCAAACTGTATTGCTGCACTTATCACTGCTTTGGCTTTCTTAAATAGAGACAAAGGAGCTTTCGCGTGTTGGCAAATGAAAAATAAACCCAGCCAAACAAAAACCAGACACAAAGACTGGACTTCGGCACAGAAGTTTGGCAGATGTGACACTGGGTGATGGTGCACTATAAGCAAAAAAGCCAAAACCAGAGCAAACAGCACTTTGTAACCTGCTGTGTCTATCAGGGATCAGCACAGAACAAGGGTCCCATAAGAAACAGACTGTACTTTTGGAATGAGTGAGTGGAGGGTAGCTAAATTGTCCACTCCAGCTACAAAGACACCTAACAGAGTAAAGAGAGTCTGGTTTCAGGATAAGGATTACTTTTGAGGGACAAGCACGTAAGGGCTCTGCTCCCATAGGAGTACTCCGAGCATTAGGTTATAATTGCATTTCTTCATGCCTCATCTTCTTTTGGCTCTGTGATCACTGGCCTCCAGGTGCACATTCTCAGCCTCCTGAAATACAGATGCATGAGTTCAAACTACTCTGCAGCTCAGAAGTCAGAGTAAGATTCCTTCCTTCTCAGGCAAGCACACGAGAAGGTAGACTTTATGGTAAAGTATGAAACTGCTGTCACCAAAATCAAGTCAGCAATGATTCCAGGTAGCCATCCAAATGAGAAATAAAAAAACCCCACATTTCTGTAATACGTGCAAGGTATCAAGATGATTGAAGTCTAGTATGAAGCTTGGTAACTTTCTTCTTTTTCTCAGCCAAAAGACTCTGGGGACACTGAATGTACTGTCACATCATAATTTAATCACTGCTTCCTTTTCCTTTCCTGAAAAGTCATTCTGGAGGATGTCATCTGTGCTAAATGCTACACAATCAAAACCCCATTAGTTATACTGTCAAAATGAAATTCATTAAACTTCCCAACCAAATGTAGGCAATTGTTCTTCAACGTCACTGATGTGGTCAAAATACTTTTTCAATTAATTTTCACTAAGGAAAAATTTCAGGGTTGGGACTGAGCAGCAATTTCTGCTCCTGTAAGTCATATTTGTCTTTTCATTGCCTCATTTTTATTGTGAAGGTTCAAAGACAGTTTTCAATTGCTGTAAAGTGGCAGTCTGTTCACTGAGACATATGAACACATCAGGCAATTAGGCTAATCTTGACAGGCATAAATCATCTGTGTCTTTAAACCTGAAATCAGTATGAAAGCTTGCTTCTAGGACCAGAATTCAGAGAGACAAAACAGCCATTTTCAACGTGATAACCAGCTCATTTCTTTTTGAAGACACTTTTGTTGACTGCCTTCTATTTTTCTCACATCACTGAAAACAAGCATGAATTCAGTGCCCCTACCTTAATAAAACTGACAGCCTGACTAATCCACAGCCATTCCCAAGATAACTAGCAATTTTAAAGATGGAGTTTGCTGCAATAAATACCACAGTGACTGAACTTGTGCTTGTTCTTTAATTCTTATCACTCAGCCAGGGCTTTCCAGTTGCTGCTCACAGTCCTGCGTGGTTTACCGACATCCACTCCATGAATAATCCACTTGGATCCAAGCCTTTCTATGGCTGAAAAATGCTGGTTAAATGGGTACTTCTAACTGAAGAGACCTAGACATTTTTCAAGTTTTTCCAATGCTTGAGAAACCACGCTGTAAATAATTTTCTACCAATACCTGTCTGATAAAGAAACAATGGCATTTGGCAGCATCATCACATAAGCCTTATATCACAAGTACTAGATGGAGGGATAAAATTGTGTCATGTGGTTGGACAAACATGACAAAAAAGAAACAGCAACCTGTGTTTAAGGGTCCCCCTTAGCTGTTACACCTATGATCAAGAGAGATACGAACTCAAGTCACTACTAATCAGCCCCTGTTATTTTATATCTCAATGGAAAGAAGCACATGCAACAAGGTTAGAAGGATTCAGTCCATCTCTAGTTATGAGCATTTTGTGTATATGCCATGGAACCAATGGCTTGGATTTAATACATGAAGAGTAGGTAAAACTAACTTGTTAAAAGATGGCTGGGGGGAAAATTAGAGGAAACTGAGATGTTATATTCACATCCAAGCAGAAGTTATAAGGGAATGGAAATCATAGGGTAAAATACAGTTCCTGCTCCCTCAATAGAATGGGGTTGACATGCACCACAATGATTCCTCACACAGCCATAAGCACCTGCTAAGAGAGATGGAATGGAGTTGAGATA
Organism: Melanocharis versteri; assembly: GCA_013397845.1. Taxonomy (NCBI): domain Eukaryota; kingdom Metazoa; phylum Chordata; class Aves; order Passeriformes; family Melanocharitidae; genus Melanocharis; species Melanocharis versteri. Next base: position 749,415 of record VZTG01002916.1, on the reverse strand, counting down.
CCGTGGCCAGGCTCTGTTGAAATCCTTGTAGGGAGGGGAACTCATTGGTACTTTGCAGCTGAGGAACCACATAACACCTGTCAGCCAGGGGAGAGAGGGGAAGGTGTCCTGCTGCTGAGCCAACAACTGTGGCAAAATAGCTCTCCTCAAATGAACTTGGCTCATTGCAGCTTAATAGTAGTATTAACACACCCCTCCATTCCAAAGTTACCCAGCTCCAAGGTATGACCATCCCTCATGGGCATGTGCTCTACATTCTTTCTGATTGAATCTTTAAAAGTGAATGGAGAGAATTTTACACCAATCAGTAACAAATGGATGCATGACTAGAGTCACTCAAGCTCCACCTAAACATAAAGAAATAGTATGAAAGTAAGTCAAGAATGGGGACAAATTCAGGGAAGACTCCATCGTAACTGCTGGGATCAGTCGATGGGCTGAACCTGTTTTCCCTGATAGGGACACTTATTGGATAATAACTATATGCATTCCGAATACTCTTACTGGGGATTAGAATTTCTCTATATATTGCTTTGAATATGTTTTAGCAGTCAGATATTATCCACTGACAACCTTAACTTGTCACAATTTTATATTAATGAAGAGCATTATTCCATAAACCATTGGAGTGAATCCCTCACAGGCGCTGGCAATCGCTGGCAGCAGAGAACATACTCAATTAAAGAGGAAGACCTGCTGAGGGGTCATAAAGTGGGAAGACCCACTGAAGGATCTCCCTTATGCTATTGGTGCATCTCCCTGAACAAGTCAGTTGAGCCGCCCTCTGATACAGCAGGACTGATCAGTGAAGGGTGTCCACAATGGGACACTGACAAACTGGCTGGGTACAAGGGTCTTGGCTTTCCTGAGGCCCTGACAGACAAATCAAATATTAAGGGTCGAGGAAATCTCCCCTTTTCACATGACAGTTCTCCCTTTTGATAACTTTTGATAACATCGTGATTTACTGAATTACTAAGATGTCGTGTCTCCATATTTGGCTGAATAGGGTTTACATTCTTTCTGCCCCAAGCATGAGAATCTTATCCAGTTTTTGAGGCTTTCAAGTCTGGGTAATCTTACTCCAGCAATCCTTAAGTGTCTCTGGCACTTTTACACAGTTTTTCCTTCTCCTCAGAACTCAAAGACAGTTCACAAGACAGGTGGTATGGGGTTGTCCCTCCTAATGAATCAGCAGAATTTATTGCTTACTACAGGGAGTGTACTTAGTGCTTTTTAGTACCCAAAAGCTGTTCAAGCTCTTCTGCTCAAGCCTAAGACTTGTCTGAAAAGACCATCACTGTGCTACTTCCTGTCTTTTGAAGATGGTTTGCCTGCGACTGAGGATAACAGTCACACAGAATCACAGAAGGACAAAGGTTGGAAGGAACTACATTCGAAAGTGTAAACCATCTCCTACACACCTGCATCAGGGATGAGAGAATGTTCCTAAAGAATGTATGTGAAGTCCAGCGTCGAATCAGGACATGGGAACTTCTCCTCAGTCTCATGTAGGCGTGGAGATCTGTTAAAAATGATGTGGTTGGTAAAGATTTTCCTGACAAATACAGCAAGAGCAGGGCTTGGTAGGATGAGTCTAAATTGGAAAGTAAAGAGATTTGAGGTAAGATAAGGGATTTTCTGATCCAGACATGGGAGGGGTTTAATGATTTGCATCTGCATACAGCAATTCTACAGGCAGGAGCAGACTGCTTGGGAAAATATGCGAATTCGAAGTGGGTATCGAGTAACTTCAGCTCCTGCGGGTTCTTTCCCTCTCACCAGTGATGGAGAATTACCAACTGATGGGCAAATTGCATAGGGGCTGTAGAGAGGCTTCAGCTGCAGTCAGCCACGCACTTTATCCATTGGACCTCACCAGGCAATGTGTCTATTGCTCCATGGGAGCTGGACAGGATTCATTGTGTCCCCCTGCTAATGGATAATAAAGGTTTCTGTTGGGCTGAAAGTACAAAGGCAGTGTATGTACTGCAGCTATGTGTTGTGTAGATGCTCTGTGATCTGAAATGACCTGGAAAATGCATTTTGCTTTTTAGATATGTTCTGGCATGCTCCAAAACGCATACAAACAGTCTCTCTTGCAAACTGGAAGGCGTTCTGGCATACCACTTCAAACAAGCTTATCAAAGAAATACCTGTGGTAGATAGGTCTCTGGGCAAAACACCCACAGCACCAAGAATTAAAGTAATGACCATCCTCTGCATTCCCACATACTTTATAACACCTTGGAGTTCACAGTGTCTTAGGAATTCTGAGTTGTAACATTCTAGCAAGACAGAGAAGTATTATTCTCTACTTTGATAGGTGAAGAAGCTGAAGCTCAGAGTGGCCCAATGACTCACCAGTGTACCTAGGAGTATAAAACATCCCTAAAGTAAGAGAGATGAGTTACAAAGCAAGCCCAGAAAAGAGCCACATGTAAGGTATATCCTGCGAGTCACTTCCACCTGAAAGAACATTTCTCCTTTTGCCCTTTTTTTATTGTTGTCATTCATCCTGTACTTTTTCTGTACTAATTGTTCAATCCAGACTTTTGACAATTTTGTCACACATAATATTTTGCACCTGAGGAATCCTAGATGAATTCATAGCTGAATGTCATTGTACATAGTCTTACAGAGGGCATCTCATAAATTCTTCTACTCTTCTATTGCAAGGAAGTGAAGTACGCTGGGAAAACCATTTTTATCTAAGTTTCTGTTTCTTTCATATTTTGTGTGGGATTCTCCCTAAATAGTCCACCAGTCCAACTGTTTTCAAAGAAATGCAGTGTTATGAGTCGATTTCATTTGCAGCTTCCTGAACACGTTTGTAGCTAAGAAGAATGCAAAATCTATACCTTGATTCATTAAAATTTCCCATGGCAGTCCAGCTCTGAAAAACCACTTTTTTTAAAGGCTAGTACAATACATTAAGTGTCCGAGGAGTTCAATGCTGTTGCCTTTGGATACCACATAATATGGTTACCAAAATATGAGAAAGATATAGAACCAGAAATACTGCACAGAGATGCACTAATTAGATCATTGCTTATTCAAGAGAAGAGATCTTTGATCTCCAGGAACTCAGGCAATTAGGTGAGGTTCGTCACAGTACACCACAGGGGCAGCCAGCTGATACTAATGAGTTCTGTGCTGTAGTTGAGTAAACAACCGGTCATCACAGTCTCATTAAGGCTCTTCCATTTCCATGTTTTCTTCCCAGTTGCTGGGCTCTGTGGTCTGATAATGTGTTAAGGCCCTGTCATTACTTTGTGTCTGCATGTATTACTTCTGCTTGCTCCTCCTACTCTCTGTCCACACTGTTTTGTCTGCAGTGTGGGACTGGTGCTGACTCTGCCCACTCAGCCCTCACCCCATCCGTATCACTTTTTTCGTGTCCTAGCACAGCTTCCACTGAATGCTCTGACCTGCTTAGATATGTGACTCCTTCTTGAGGTTAATTTACCAGCAATGAAAATTCCAGTTACAGACAATAATTCTATCCATTCTGCTCAGGACAGAAGTTGTCACAACTGGATGAGTTTTAGTCTATTTTATAATTACCATTTACCACAAAATATCAAAGTTTTAAGTTACACTGACAGCATTGTAACTTCAAGCTATTCAAATACTGCAACATAACTAATTTTCATTATACCTCTTGAACATCTAGATTTTTTTAATACATAAATTAATAATTTATTGATATATCAATAAAAGTGTCTGCACACAAGAAATAACTAAAGTCTGAATATAAATCAGCTTTGACATTTGAATTCATAGAGATAGTAAAGACTGGCTTTAAAAGCAGATACACAAAGTAATTTGCGGACACTTGGCCAGACAGTGCTCCCCAGAGTATATCAAGTGTAACTTTATATTAGAGTCAATGAAAAGAGACGTGTAGTGTGAGAGGCTGTAAGAGACCAGAACCTGAAAAGCAGAGCTTTCGGGTAGCAGTCAAAGGCCACTCAGAGACTGATAGAATCAGCCATTCTGCTGAAATCTAAGACCATGTCAAACTGGATCAGTGTCACTTTTATTTTATTTCCAAAGAAACTAGACTACATTGATTACACACTTTAATTTCTTAATCAGAATATGACAACATAGCTTCCTTTACGTAGAAAGAGATTCCGTCACTCAAACAGAGGTAGCTATTGTCATTTGAGGTGCACTGGCTACCAGCTGCTGCTCCAGATAGGACTCCCATAGTTCTGTGTACAATTAATATCACATAGGCAAATAGATATAGTTACAAATATATGCATCAGATGCTTTTATTTAGGTGACTAAATCCCAACACCAGTGAGTGTCAATAAGTGGGTTTAATGCCTGGATACATTTCAGCATCAGGATTAACATCTTTAGACTTCTCTTGCAATTAAAGATAAATATGAACCTTCGTGGGTTTTTGATCCTTGAGTTTATCCCATGAGATCTTTCTTAAAACACATTTGCTCCACCTTTCATATGTACTGCTCATCCTGGTGCTTCTTGAGCTGCAGTGCACAATATTCCATTGCGTCTAATCAAGAAAAAAAAATCTTTTCACGAACAAGTATCTATAATGTCTGTCTTTGTAGACTTCTTTTGTGGTTGCTTACCTTATCAAAGATTCCAAATTAACACACTTATTCCAAGAGGAAAGTGTTTTGGAAGTAGATAATGCCAGGAAATTGTGCTCTCATTCTGAATAAGATCTGTGCTTAGACTTAGACTGAATTCAGTTGTCCTGAAAAGATATATGGTTTTTGTTTTATTTTTTGTATAAATAGAGAGATATAGAGCTATAGATGTGTATGTGCATCCTATCTCATACTAGGGTAAATTTAAGACGAATGCAAAGCCTTAACAATTTGCACTTAGTTATATGAAACAAGCCTTTTCTTGTCAAATTCTTTCTTTCCCAACCTTCTCTTACTTTAAGTAACCTAACCCTTTCCAAACAGAAGCCTGCCAACCACAGACTTTGTTGTCACTGAGAGAACCCTGGGGTGTCACTGAATAGGCACAAAGAACATAATAGTGCCCAAGAAGTAAAGTATGCTTTATATAAGCATATTTAAGCAGCAGAACCTGTCTCTTCTCTCAGCTTGAACATATTTCACAATAAGTGCAGGAAAACTTGAAAGGGTGGGAAAAGAAAATACTGTTTTAATGCCCTCTGAAATGGTAATTTGCTATGAAATTAACATGAAGGTGAACAGAGATACTCACAAACTGCATGTAAAAAGTACTGAGCCACCAAAGTTTTAAAAAAGAGAAGGTTTTGGATTATATGTATTTTTTTTAATGAAAGATGGTCTTCATGAAGTGGAGCAAAATGATGAACTTTGAATGCAGATTCAGCTTGTCACTTAAGTTTCTGTTTTACCAGAAGCTTTTTAAATTGGAGAAGTCACCCAGGGACTAAACCCATAAAGGGGCCTTTAAATTGACCCTGAGGCTTCTGTAACCCATGGATGTGTTGTGGATGTCGATGCAGGTCTCGTTGTGGCTGCAGATGCACAGAGGAGATTGCTGCGTCTCACCCTCTCGAGAGATAGGTTCTGCAGGATCAATTAAAACATGCCTGGGCTCGACCGACAAGTGAAACCCATCATAAAGAGCTGAACCAGCTGATTTCTGGCATGGGAACTCACAGTCAGCTGAACCTCAAAAATCCTCTACAGTCACAATGTGTAACTACACACAGAGAAAGGGATGGATGGGTACACGGCTCTCTCTCTTCCCTCGGCTCGTTTCTACAGACACATCGTCTCTACAGCAAAAAGCGTTATACTCAGTGCTACACTCACGATCTAGGAGCTGTCTGTGCCAGCTTTAATGGAGTACAACTGCAATGTCAGAGTCAAGCTACTCTTCTGTATGTGGCTGGTTTTTTCCAGAGACTGAGACCACCAATTAATTTTGCCCAGATAAGCAAAAAGCCGTTGTGGTAAAGATATGTTTTTTCCTACTGAGCAGGGCTACCGCAAAAATTACTAACCTGGAACTGAGATGGCCAGAGAGCTTTATTCATCCTTAGATAAACCATGTGGCTTTAACATATTTTTTCCTAAATCACAGAATCACAGAATCACAGAATTACCAGGTTGGAAGAGACCTTCAAGATCATCGAGTCCAACCTCTGCCCTAACACCTTAACTAAACTAAACCATGGCACTGAGTGCCACATCCAATCTCTTTTTAAACACATCCAGGGATGGCGATTCCACCACCTCCCCAGGTAAACCATTCCAATACTTTATCACTCTTTCTTTTAAATAGTGGCCAGGAGTTGATATTCTGTTTTTGAAAATTGTTAAATATAATTCCATTCTCATTTATACCAGTGTGAATAACATTATTGAAGGATCTGATCCACAAGCTAATGATAAATATTTTCTCTGACATGAACACAACACATTCTTGTGTTACGTAACTTGAACTGATTTTTAGCTTTGTTTTCCTTTTGTGTTTATTTCTTTTTTGGGGTTTTCTTCCTATAGCTTTAACAGGAAAACAAATGGGAGTTATGGTCAATATAGATATTCCTAAGAGGGAGAGAAAATTTAATGTTTTGGGTCAGCTAGTACATTAAAAAATGGTCTCCTTCTGTTCTTTGTCTTTTGGATATTTTTGGTTTTGCCTGTGGTTTAAAAATGAACTCTTCTTTCTTCAGCAGAAAAGGTCATTGTGCACATCCATTTTCTTATATCGAGTCACCCTTAACCCAAGCACCAAAAATTTAAAATACAGCACTACCTTGTGCTTATGTGGAACACAATGAGGAACAATCCAACTAGACACCGAGAGTATTAATGATAAAATGGCAAGAAATTTACGTATTAATTACAATAAATGTATTCAACAAGGACATTTAGATTCTTTAGCTTATATAAAGGAAAATACTTACCTAATTCCAGTTAAGATACTATTAGAATCAGATGGCTCCTTTAAGAGCCTTGTTTGGCATGCAATGTTTAAATAGACACTGTAACTTTCTGTTGAATAGCACTCTATGATGCAACATGGAACAAAATAACCCCCCTCCCCCTTTATCATAGAAAAAGACCTACAAAGAAAAAAGATATTTTGCAGTGAATATTCCACCTGTAAACATTCTTTAAAACACCACTATTACTTTAGCTATACTTAAGTTTTCAAAGAGGTTTCCATGTTAACCTTGTTCCTAATTGTTTATAATATTCTGAAAGATTCTATTTTCAGACTCAATGCCTCTGTGTTTTGCCCTCAAAAAATAGTATAAAGTTTGCCTTCTTTGCAATCTGTTTTTATTATAATACTTGCGTCTCCAAGTTCATTCTTTCTCTTTTCTGACCCGAGCTGAAGTGAGTGTTAGTACTATGACCTAAAATTACATTCAACAACAAATCTTTGTGCAGCAAAACTGTAAATATGTGCACTGACCTTTAAAGATCACACACAATGAATTTTAAACACACCTGCAATGTTGTGTAAGCCTCAAATGAAAAGCAGATTTTATGAATAAATGTGTGCAGTGATGGGTGTACTTTTTCTGCGAAGGCAAAGCTTCTAACTCCAAATATTGTTACAATTCTCAAGCAGAAAAATAATGTTTTAATATATACAGATGGGACTACTTTCTATATTTCAGGGTTATACTCTACCTCCCATTCTGGTGTCTGAAGCTGCATCTTCTTAGTCACATTCTTGAGCCTTGAGGGCAAATGGCACCATACAGATCCTATCTGTGCTGTTAAATTATATTTCAATTACTCACCTCTGTGTCTTTATCTCCTAATACGCCTTTCCAGAAAGCAGATTTGTCTAGATATGCCTGTGTTCAGAGTTAACTAGTGCTTTGAAAGAGAGTGTAGACTTTCAAGGATGGATGTGACACTTCTTCCCTCCATATCTTGGGTACAAGGTAAAAAGATTGTGTGATAGTTCACACCAGCTCCACCTTCCTGTTTGACTTTGCCTGTATATTGTGTGGAGCATGGATTAAGGTCCCAAATCATCTTTTACCCCTCACTCACAGAACTGAGTAAATATTCTGTTATACCAAAAGTATAGCGCTGAAGAACATTTGAATAATTTTCTTTCCCTTTCCCAGTTTTTGCCAACTGTTAATTATCAATTACATTAAAAATAACTAATCATCAGTATGCAGTAAGTAATGCAGTGACATTTAAATGTGATGCTGAAGGGCCATGAAGCAAGTGACTTTTGATTGTTACCATGATATAGTTATGTTCTCACATAATTTGATTTTTATAATGGGAAATAAAAAGCATTTTCTATAAAGTATAACAATTGCTGCCACTAGAACTAATGTCCAAATCTACACAGAGGGAGGAGAAAAAAAAACCTTCTTCCCTAGAGTCTCTAATGGAGGTCTGATAAGGAAATTTTTACATCAACGTCAATCACCTTACACAACATATTTTCTGGTTTTATTCTTTCCTGATTGCAGTTCTGGATAAGTGAGATTTGTTTGGTGTTGAACTCATAAACCAAAATTTATACTTTTCTGCCTAAATAACTCAGGAGTGTTGAGTATCAAAGTCTACCAACATATTTTCATGACTCAGTGTGGCATGTTGCCACCACAGAATTGCAACCTGGGAACAAATCCTTTAATTAGATAACATATCAGTGTCGAACGTAAGTCATGAGTGCTCTTAAGCTTTCTTGGTATGAAGAGAATGAAGCATTTTGCTATTCCTTATCCAAAACTCTGGATTTATTCTTGAGCACACCACAATATCTGAAAGCGAGCAGATACAAGACTTTACAGTGTTCTCAAAAAATAAATATGTTCCATGTACTGCAAACACACACAGATCTATTAAAAATAATAACACATCTGTGAGAATTCCCCTACCTGGGTTGTCTTCTTTTCAACATTCACTCTATATGCTTCAGTGTCCCCTGAGAAAACCAGGATCTTTCACAATTAATGTGCAAGCTCCCACCACATTCATGGCCTCCTTCTCACTCTCACGCAAGGAATTGTATATCTTCCCCGGATTCTCTCACCTGCTGTGGCTAACTACACAAGTGCAGTTTAGTGACGTGATATAGACTTTGGGTATTGAGAATTTGCTAATGGCAAACCCACCTCACTATCAGGGGTTTTACAAAAGCATCTTATGAACCATTTCAGTGGGAGCTGCAAAACCTGAAATAGAGATAGAAATTAAATCCATGGAGTTCATGTTGCATGAGGATGATTTTGAATATAAGAGTAGACATAAATTTGTGTTGTAAGAATTCATGTCCCTTCCCTGCTGTCCAGCATTCCTCGGTCAGTGTTAGTTCTCCTCTTGTTCACCACTTTTCCTGTATGGTAGTTATCAATGGCAGCTCTTCTGCCCTTGGAGAAATCCAGCAGTCTCAGATGCTGGTTTGTTGCAGAACAGTTGGAGAAAAATATTTTCCCCTTTAATTCATCTATCTCAGGCCGAAGAGTTTTCTTTCACCTGTGTCACCAGCCCTTTGGATACCATTCTGGTACATAAGCAGAAAAAACCCATATTCAAGCCAAGGCTCAGTCTGGACACGGCACACATGGGTAGTGCCAAATTCACATCAGTGTTATAATCTGCATTTAGGCATATTCCACAGCTTCTTATGTGTAGATTAAAGTATGATTATAGTTTTTAGATACCTTAACCCAGTAGTTTCTTCTGAATAATTAAATAATAGGTGTTTTCATTACAACAAACATAGACAGCGATTGTTTTCTCATTTATTGCAAGATTTGCCACCAGACCTCTTGAGAACCGCATTCCATTTCTTGCTTTTAGAAACAGTAAGGAAATGTAGCCCTGCTACATGCTTTTCCAAAAGTTTTCCTAATACACCAACATTCATGCTAACACCTTTGCTATCAATCACCATAGTAAGTTTCTTCAGATACATAAACCCTTTCTGTCTGTTTCGGTGACAGACAACCCCTTCTTTTAAGAAATTAATAATGTGAAATTCTGCACTGGTTTTAGAATATCTGTTAAAAAATAATTTGCTTTTGCAGATGATAGCAGTCATTTATTTCTTTCACCTGCAACTGGTGAATACTTAAATACATTTCAAATTCCCAGAATGGGTACCCTTTCTCCTATTTAAGTCAATGAGCTAAATATTTTTGGCCTTTTTTTTACTGTTTTCACATAGAAAGAGATCAGTTAAGGATGGAAAGGGTGTCTCTAGGTCATCTGGTTGAACCTCCCTGCTCAAGCAGGGTCACCTAGAGCAGGTTGCCCAGGACTTTGTCCAGATGGCTTTTGAATATCTCCAAGCAGGGGGATTCCACAACCACTCTGGGCAACCTGTGCCCAGTGCTCAGTTGTGCAGCACTGGATGCCCAGGTCCTCTTTTGCAAAGTTGCTTTCCATCTAGGGCCTCCAGCATGTGCTAGTGCCTGAATTTATTCTGAGGGAACTGAGACCCCACTGCCCACGTGTCTAGATTAGGTCACAGGTAGGTACGTAGACATGGCTGTGTGTTTCTAACTCATTATAGATTCATTTTCCAAGTATAGAAATCTTTTTCTATTTCTTCATTTCAGTTTACCATGGTTTAAAAATTTTCTGCTATCAGAAAATAAGAATTGCAATTGTCACCTTTGCCACCATTTTGTATCAAACTGTTTGCTGAATTGAAATTACTTCACATATTAGGCAGTAAATTCTTTGCAGGTATTATAGCATTATAGTTGAATTTCTCAGGGAGTCATCCATGAGGAATGGGAAAAATCATGAAAATATCAGGATTTCATGTATTTTCATTTATACATCAAAAACCATCAACTTCCCTTTCAGAAAATATATGTTGACTTCTTATTGGCCTCTATTGATGTTACTAAAAAAATTGTAGGATATTTTTAAGGGGTTTTTTATGTTCTTACTTAATCTTCCACATTGTTATATTCTACTCCAAAACTGGTTAAGAACAGAAGATATGCCTATACTAAGGAAATACAATCTCGTTGTCAGGAAGGACTTACAGCATCATATGTGGTAGTTTTATACTCTAAAGGAATTAGAGACAGGTTGAAAACTGTCATTTAGCATCTTTTTTTTTTTTTTTGTAAACATGCTTATTCTGTACGATGAAAGACAGTCCAGCTATTAGAAACACAATACAAAAATAGGTCACTGGTGGATTACTGTGATACTGTGGAGAGCAGGGTTTTGCAAATGTGAGGCTTTATGGGTCCTAGAAGGTAGCATGAGAGTGATTTTATGAGCCAAACTGGATACAAAGATTTTCTCAATTCAATGTTTTATAGTAAATATACCCCAGAAACAGCAGCAATTAATCTGAGTGACTAAAGTCTACATGGATGTAATGTAATGGCAGCTTCTTTCACTGTTGTCTTTCACTGGTTTTAGCTGAATCCAGGTGCAAGAACTGAACAAAGATGCACATGCACTATCATGCATATTCATTAAAAATGTCAGATTGAAGATGCTGAGCCAAATTTTTCTTTTATTTATTTCCCATTGGATACAGTTTCAAACAAGAATGATCAGTCAAACTATGGATTTCTAATGAAGTATTAGCAAATACATGTATGTTTTTGTCCTTGTGAAGAAAGCTATTTCCGTTTTACTCATTCAGCTTGGGCAAGAAAGGAACATCACATGATAAGCATGTTCTAGCACTGTTCAGATTTAGCATATTCCTGCTGGCAGTCTACATATAAAAATTATTTACAAGAGATATCTGATGAATAAATTTGAATTGCAAAAAATTTCATTTTTATATTTAAAATAGAAAAAAGGCTCATAAATAATTTTTGGGTGATTTGACTATGAGAAAAAGATAAAATAACCAAATTATTAACTGAGGAATACCTACTTAGACTTATCTAAGATATTTTTATAAGTAATTCTCAATAGGAATACAGTTCACTTTTTGTAGATATCCCAGACAGCCACCGGAAAAAGTCAGTAGTTTCAGATAGTCAAATGATGACATTGATTGGTTTCCTAACAAAGTACAAGTGTGTAAATAAAACACGAAGTCTTGTTGAGCTGTTTTAGTTACTTACGACTTTGCTACGAGGATGATCATTTTTTAAGAAGTCAATGTTTGTATTAAAAGGTGAATAATTATTTATAAGGTGTCTTGGGAGGACAGGGTTAAAATCAAATTTGGTGAGGAGGAAGGAATAGTTTTGCTCAAAGTGACATTGCAGCTGGGAATGCTAAGAATGTTGGTGTGGGAAAACTGGATGTCTTATGCCTCCTGTTTGGAGGAGAAAAATTCCTGTGGAGAGATAACACACTCTCACGGAACATGAGCGAAGCCTCTTGCTATGGTGAGGTGGCAGCGAGCCCCCCACACTGCCTGCGAGGAGGAACTGAGGGAACAGAACCTGTCCGCCCTTGTGTGGTTCTGCTGCCTGGCATTTTAGCAAGGTAACAAAATAACTCTACTGTTGCATTTTGGCTGTGGTTTGATGGTTACCTGCGTGCATCGATTCACGCAGGATGCTTTCCTACAAGAAAATTGCTTTGTTTCAGTAAGCCCGGGCAGGCTATACTGATAAACAGCACACCTGTAACTTGCCCAAGCAACTTTCTTGTTTTGCTTCTATAGGATGATCAACAGGTTTTCCTGGGTTGGGCTGGTTGTGTTTCAGCGTGTCGTGTATAAAGAGTTGATTTCTGTCTTACATAATGTGCTTGATTGATTCTTTTTCTCCAACATGCAAATCTTGCAACACCACACAATAAACCAGCTGATCAAAACTAGTATTTCATGTCACAACATGTATAGCATGACATGTTAGAGCTGTGGCATTTTTACGAATTGTTTGAAACACTTTACTAGCGACTATGAAAGAAAAGATATTTCTTCTTCGAAAACTGTACCACTTTCACCTGGGATAGAGTTCATTTTCTTCTTAGTAGCTGCTGCAGCGCTGTGTTTTGGATTTAGCATGAGAATACTGTTAATAACTCACCAATGTTTTGCTTGTTGTTAAGTGTTTACCCTAAGTACAGTTTCCTGTGCTCTGCCAGTGAGGAGCTGCACAAGAAGCTGGGAGGAAGCACGGCCAGGACGGCTAACCTGAAATGGCCAAAGAGATATTCCACACCACACAACATCACGTCCAGTATATAAACTGGGGAATGGGCCAGGACCCACAATTTTTCCTTTTTTACTTATCCTCCTTCCCACTGAGGGAGGAAAAGGTAGTGAACAAAATGGTATTCACTCACCAGCTGGGGTTAAACCATGACAAAACCCTCAGTTTTCTTCCTTCTGTGGAATTTACGGATAATTATTCCAACCAGTGACAATTTATCTCTTCCTTTGTAGAAACGTTTCTCAAATCTTTCCAGAATTTGTTCATATTTCAGTACAGTTCCTGTATTGTGTATTGCCCTCCTTTCACTCAATAATATGGTCTTGCTGCAAAATTACAGCAATGTCTGACACTGAATACAGGTAATATTAAGAAAGCATTTAAGTAGTGCTAGCTACCTTTTAAAATTTTTCAGAGAATGAAAAAAACAGTTGTTAACTCAAATGAGCACTCACACAGAAATGTACATCAGTATTCAGAAACAAATCCCAGTAATATATTTACTCTATGCATGTACACTTAGGAACATTTCCACAGTCAGGAAAGGAGTGACACCAGGGTAACCTCTCTGGCCCAAGCCTTCAGTATGTTCTCTTAGCTGAAGCTTTGTTATTTTTTCACAGTGTCTCTCAGCATTCATGTAGGATTAATGTCCTTTATTATTTGAAAGCTTCCAAGAAAAAATTGAGAATTAACTCTCCTAATTTCAGGTATTTAAATATTACATGTGCATTGTGTATAGCACATGTATAGCACACATGTATGACATCATAAGTTATGAACAACTGAATGAATCCCACCTGTAATATCTAAATATTAAATATCACAAAAATCACAAAAATCAATATTTAAAATTAATATTTTAAATACATGCTATAAACACATATAGGCATATAATCCAAATTTCTCTATAGAGACCACTTAATGTGTCTAAACAGGACTCCAGCTGTTGAATACTTGTGCAACTGACGTCTTAGGACAATTTGTTGTCAATACAGAAACACACTATCTGTGTTAATGGTGCCTATTTCACTCCATTGCTCTTTAAAAATGTGATAAATTGCTTCTGAAAATGAAGATTTGTCTCCATTAATTAGAAATATAGTCTAAACAAACTTCTGTTAGCTCTGATTGTCAGGATCTCAGAGGTCAAATAATTTGCTCAAACTTCCACACCTAGGGCCATTTGAGACTCTCTGGTACATATGAGAGTATATATATATATATATAGCTTGGCAGACATGGCACAGGATCTATGGGAAACTTCTTGGAGTTGCAGCTGGGAGCTGGGCAGGGCATCTTTGGGCAGCTCGGATGGCACTGTGGCCCCATGTGGGGACAGTAGAACCAAGATCTCGACTTTTACATGTATATATAAATATGTGAGAAGAACTCATCCTATTTGTGATTGCTGAATCGAGTCCATCATTTAGTTTTACATTACTCTGTGTTATCTAACACTTTCACAGGGTAAAACCATTGGCTTAGCACACTAAATTGACTGACTGTTGGATTGTAGGACCTTGGTGAAACCTGTGGCAGGGTGGACATCATCATGCTCTAATGCTGTGAGCTATTTGCATTCTCTCAGAAAACAAAATATTTAAAGATACTTCTTTAATGGTAAAAAACTCATGGTGTTGTTTACCATTAAAACCACTAAAACTTCTATGGTATACCTTTAGTATGTAGCACCTATATCTTAACACTGCTACCACAAGGAAAAAAATTTGACCTTTTTTTCTCTCCTATTATTTTTTCTTTTTGTGTGGGTGTGGGTATATGTTTGTTTTTGTTTTTGTTTTTGATTTTTACTTAAGCAAGATTGGTACCTTTTTAAATTTTCAGATGTCTTAAATTGGAGGGTAAGGAGGAACAGAGAAATAGAAATTGATGTGGACTTCCTGGGCCCGCTTGCAGCCAGCTTTTGCTGCAGCCATGAAGTATATGTATTGCCATATATGAAGAAGAAGAAGACTGGAAGGCACATCTGTGAGCATGCACGTGCATTTTCACCTTGAAATGCAACACAAAAGAGAAGAGCTGCTGCATTGTCTCAGAAGAAAATAGTTCAGCTGAGGATGGCACTGGTCCTCTTGCTTTTTCAGGAATAAACCCTGAATGGTTTGCACAGCCTCTGAATAAAATCCATGGTCACAGGTCCCCACAATTACCACTCCTGTTAATTGTCATTATCTTCTCCCTTCTCTGTCTCACACACCTTCTCACCTCACAGCCTATGTTTTTAGCTCTGAAAAAGAACAAATAAAAATATGTAACCATGTTAGCAGAACCAGAAATTATCATCGAGTTGAATAAGGAATAAAAGCATCTTGTCTCTGTCAGTGCATGTGTAATTATTCTCACATGCAGCAAAGAGCAAGAAGAGATAACATGCTGGAGACTTTATATTTGGAAAGCGCATTGTTAGTTTTCACGTAGGTTACACCTCATGTGATTTGGTGGAATTACCTTCCCTCTTCCCTTTTCATTCTGGGTGAGAGTAGAGATTTAAACACTATAAAACATACATGCTACAGCAAGTAGGTTAGAGGAATTCTCTGATTATAGGAGTTCAACTAACAGTTTTCCCCAATTCATTTTCAAAGCTTTTCAACAACCTATGCTGGCTTGTAAATTCTTTTTTTCTTTTTGTAAATTCTTGTAAATTCCTGCCCTGCATGTAAAACCTGCAATATATGTAGATGCTCTAATATACTAGGCTTACTTCCCATCTCAGCTGAATGAGTCTCATGCCAGCAATTTTGGTGGAGTCATCCTTGTTTCAGGCCAGTGAACAGAAATCAAGCCTTTGTATATAGGATATTTGAACAAAAATCCATAGATGAGAGAAGAGGACAATCCATTAACAGCTGATAGCTTTCTAGTACTTTTGCCTTCCCACTGATTGCAGTGACAGCAGAGCTGATGATCATCTTGTTCAGGTACACTTGTTGCAAGGCTGGAACACTCTGGGGTGGGTAGAAATGGAGCTCTGATATAAGACCTGGCCCAGCTATTTCCTCCTACAAACTTGAGCTACAGTCCTCTATACAGAGATTAAAAATAAAACGTTTTTATTTTGATGCTTTGTCAAAATTACCTGGATTTAGGATTGTGCATTAGCATAATTTTCTTACCCATATTGATAAAGGATTTTCCCGCTTCCCAGGTATTCTTCTAACTAAAGATCCTTTTTTTTCCCCTTTAGTCTCCCTGCCCTGTTGTTTATTTGAATATAAAATAACAGTAAAATATTCCTTTTGTAAAAGGTATCTCCAGCATGTATATTATTTATCTTTTTATAGCTAGATTTCTTTACTAGCACTAAAACTTGCTAAAATTACTACAAGCATTCATCTTATCAGCATCTTTATACTCAAAACTTTTTAGCAAGGTGAGGACCTCAATTTTCAAACAAAAGACAGATTTTCATGTTGTTGCTTAGCACTTCTGCTTACTGACCTTTTACCTGAAGCTTCCATTTAACTTTAAGCCATGAAACATGCTTTGGGAAATTCTAGTGCCTTCAAGAAAGTTTTACCTATACAGAGCATCTGAAATGGGACATCTGAATTACTTTCTAAAGGTCTGTTTGCAAAGAATCTGCTTTTTTTACAGTACATAAAAAAATATCTATTTTTAACATTAAAGTTACCTGCTACAAAGCTGAAGTCCCAGACTCTTCAAGAAATCAGATTTGTTATCTACAAACAGATTTAGGATGCCAAATTTGGAAAAAGGCCGTTTTAGCCCACCAAGACAGTTTCTCAACCCAGCCAAATTTCATTCTGGGTTGGGGGGCGGCAGTTTTCCCTGAAATCACTCACCAAAATGACCAGTGAGCCACTAGGCCCACTTAATTCAGTGTTGGTGCATATCCACGAGACAGTATAATAGCTTTTCCAGCACAGAAAGGGAAATACCACCAACATTTGCAGAAAGCCAGCGGCTATGTGGCTTTTGGAGTAGCAGGGAGAAGTTAAATAGACTGGGAGCTGGCTGTAGAAAGAGAGATTGGTTCTTGGATATTGGGATGAAAGGCTCAGAGCTGGCACGAGAAACTATATGTTTCTGGCAAAGCGGTCTATAACAGCCATGAAAGAGCCGTGTGGGTGGCCCACTAAAAAGGGGGGTTTACAGCTGGGTCTGAAGGAGGCTGGCAGAAGACAGTTCCTGACTGTTAAATTTGCCAGCCTGTGTATGCTTGTAGCAAGGCAATGACCTCCGGGGAGTTGTCTGGACAAACTCCACATCTATACCCAGCAGCCATTGGGATGTCTTCAAGGCTGAATGAAGCTTGATGATCTTACGTTGACTGCTAACCATTTGTATACACAGAATATGAAATGAATTTTCCTCAGAAACAAAGGTTAAGAAAGGGTATCTTCATTACAATTTGACCAAGTGAACATGGAGAATCCTTCAGAAGCATTTCTTTAAACACACCTGTTATCCTCTAGGTATTAAAATTGCACAATGGCCATATGCTATCTTGTCTAACTCTTTAATCACCTTAAAATTGAAAAGTATTTCTGAAAAAAAAGAAAAAAAGAAAGTGTAAATTAATCTATTTATTTTTTGCCCTACCTTTTGTGGACTTGGAGAGCAAAACAGAATTATTCTGCTAAAAAAAATATCAACACAAAGAACTGTTAAAGAATTGGATTTTCATGCCCTTCCTCCAAACTTTAGTTTGCTCATATGTATGCTAAATATGACCATATCTTTCCAAACTTTTTATGGGTCCTGTTTATAAAACTCTTTTTTTTTCCCTGGCTTTCTCTAGATTTTCTTCAATTCCATCTTTCTTAAAATATCATGGCCCACCTAAATATAATACTCCAGGTAAGTCCTCACCAGTGGCAGATACAGCAGAACAGTGACCTTCCTGATAACACAAAATGACATGTCTTTTTACAGCAGCATGATACAGCTGATTCAGAATTAGCCTATTAAGCCTTCTAACTTCTAGACCTTTTCTGTTATTGCTGCCAATCAGTTAATGCTCTTTTCTGCATGAAAACACCGCGAGCAATATATTGAATTTCACCTTTATTCAAATTCTCTTTTTTATATCAAATGATTCTTCAGCTGGTCAAGATCATATTCAGTGAACCTTGCCTACCATCTTCACTCATTCAGTTTTTAATGAAAGTTCTTTCCAAACTATCTAAAAACTATCCATCCAAGCTATTAAAAATATTGAAGAATACTGAGCACAGAGCCCTAGGGAGCGTGACATAATAAGAAATGGTTGACAAATAGCTCCGGAGCAGATGTGCGCTTTTAGCTGTGAACCTGCCAAAACCATCATGCATACATGACTTCCTTGAGAGAAAGTGCCATTTGGAAACATCTCAAGAGCCAAAAGTCAAGACATATCCTGCTGTTGCCCCTTTTTCTGTATGTGACATGATTTTCTCTGGAGAAGAAAGAAACTGCAGTGGATTAATGTTTAATGATTGAAAAATCTGTTGTCTTTTTTTTCTCATTTCATAGTTATCCTTTAAATACTTACAAACTGCTTTTAATCATTTGATTCTGATTCTTTCAGGCTATCAAAATGTCATGCTTTTAAAATTCCATTCTACTCTTTTTAAAATTGGGAATATCTTTGCCACCAGGTTTTCTTGGATGCCATGATTTCTGGAAGAAAATCACTTCAGGTTTGGGAGTTGCTATAATACACTTCATCAGGAACTCCCAAATTTAAGAATAACTAAAACATTCTCAAAGGTTTTTGAGCCTAGGTTTTTACATCAGTTTTTCATTTTAATTATTTTAACAATGTAGAAGAACTAATATTTTTGTGACACTTGAAATAAAAAAGACTTTGAATTTCTCTGCTCATTACTTCCTTCCCTTTCCTGGTAGGTACTCAGTTCATTCTTTCATTTTACTTTCATTTACTCCTAAGATATAATTAGAAGGTTTTCTTCTTGTCTGTTTTCTCTTGTTAGTCACCTAAACTTTAGCACTCCATTGTATGCTCTGAATCAGTTGGTTTTTTAACAACAATTTTTAACTGTAATAATGTGTCTCAACTAGCTCAACCTCCTGGCTCAATTGCATTATTACAACTTGCTTCTACTTTTATCCAGCCCCAGGGACTCTCAGCAGATTTGCCTTTGGTTTCTTGGAAGCCAACACGTTAAGCCTATTCATTTTTGATATATCTCCATGTTATACACTATGTTTTCATATATATACACTAAAGTTTTCAGACTTTACTATTTAGCCTGTTGCTCAGATACTTACATGAAGGAGGTCAGGAGAACAGGAGATTCATGTGTCATGAGAAGGTGGTCTCATAGATTATGGTGATTAATCATCATAAAAATCATAAGCATACTAAAAATGAAAATCAAAAATGTGTACTGCTTTGCAACTTGCTACTTAAATGAAAAGAGAAGCTATGTTGACCATCTCTTGGCACACACTGGAGAATTGCTTTAACTGTAAGCTAAAGTAACTTCCTGCGCAGTGAACTGGTCCTCTTTCTCTTCTGTTGGGATTCCCATTCCCATGAGGAAGGAAAGCTGAGTGTCTTTTGTACTCTCCTGTGCCCTGAACAGAAAGCCTAAGGTCTTGCCTGGCATAAAGAAGCCGAAATAAGTAGAGAGTGTATGCAATGGTGGTCTCTGGGAATGGTTTCAGGACTTTGTATTTCCTAGTTATTTTGTGCTTTTTTGTCAAAGCGTAAACATTTCAAGCTAAATTATTCAGAAGGGATTTAGGAGGTGTTTTCTTTAAGTTCTGTGGAATACAAATGTGTGGAGAGAAAGAAAAATCAAGCATTCTGCTTTGGTTTTGTGTTTTTGTTCACTGGTTACACTGAGATCTTTGAGGAGAAGGATTGTATAGATGTCTGGGGTAATCCAGTTCCCCCTCTTCCTGAACAGGGCTTTCATAGGAAGCCACTTCAAACCACTACTGGAAGAGGTCTATCTCAAGCCTAGTAAAGGAGAGAAAAGAAAAATCCTGGCAAATGAGAAGCCATGATAAAGTCTGAAGGGACTTTGCTACCAAGACCAGTATGTTAGTGATATTTCTCTAGATAAGAGAAGACACTGAGTACTTTCCAGGAGATGGCATTATGGAAATGTGCGGCATATCTTAGCACAAGGCCTCAGAGTGAAGAATGAATTCGCTTTCCTGAAAAAAAGACCTTCTTTACAGGTAGGCGGAAGAACGTAACTCCTTAAAGGTAGAAATTCAGGTAGAAGACATCTGCTTCTGGATTATCACGCTGACAATACAATATATGCATACACATAGATATTTGTCATTTAAACAAAAACAGGTAATTACTAGAACCATGGTATGCCCCAGTACACATAATCTGCATGAAGCCAGAAAAAAACTGTTTGACCCCAATATAGCGAAGGCTCCCACAAGGACTGCTAAAAATGCCGTTTTCCAGACTTGTGTTCCCTGCAGTACAGGGCAGCAGATGGCCAGCCAGCACTCTGGGATATGACTGACTGTAAAACAGTGCCTTGACTTTATTCCATTATTTTAAAGACTCAACATTTTAAATGTATGTATTTTGACAAAGTTTTGAGACTGCTTATATGGGAGGTAAGTAAGAGGGGAATAAAAGTTGTTTCTTTACGAGATATTGTGCTCTCTAGAGAGACTAAGAACTTCAGGCTTGTTTATGCTAAATAACCTGCTAAAAGCCCATGTGTCTTGGTTAGGTTAAATAGCACTGAATGCCCTCAGTGGGGTCACCATCTTTCTTCAATGTTCCCACAGTGTAGTTTGAGTAGTGAAAGAAATAGTAACCCCAGAAAGCTGTGACCCTCATGGCATACTGTCCCCAGGAGAACAGAGGCTGCTTCTTTTGAGACTCGGCATTTTGGTACTCTGGCATCCATCCATGTTGAGCATTATTCCACTCATCTGTTATTATGGATTTGGCCTAATTCTGTGTGATACAGAAGCATATATTTATATTTAAATAATATGCTGATTGCAGTACAATTACTCTTAATAAGTGATGCCAGGACAAAAATTCTATTTCAAAGCATTGTTCCAGGTATTTTTATAATTATATTGTTTCATCATTCACAAAGTTGTAGGTGACAAGGTGCAGGCAGGCACCAGGCGTTGTGAAGTTACTGACTTTCGATACATGGAGTCCAAGTGTATGTCTCTGTCCTCTGTTCTCTGTGTCAGCATGATCTGTGACATTTCATGGAAGATTTTTCAAGCTAGGCCATCTATTTCTGTGTAGGTTTCAGCTGCATAAGTGTGAGAGACTAGTTTGAAACCTTCTTGACATTAACTCTATGAAAATACTGCAAGGGAGCACTACTCTTCTTGGGCTTAAAATTAAGTACACACTTGAGAACCTCACTTACCTGGAGCTTGTGTACAAGGGTCCCCCAAACCCAAATTAACAGTAAATGTAAAGTACTTATGATAGAGCTCCAATACAAAATGTGGCATTGAAAGATAAGGATGAGCTTGGTGTATAGGAATGTAAATACATTTAATTATCTTTGTGATATAACATTTGTATGTTTTTATCATAGGCTTGACATGTTGTAGCAACACTGAAAAAATTGGAAGAATGTTAGGGATGTCCTCAAGGAAACAATCAATTCCTAATTTGCATAGAAAGGGATGGAGGTAAGGAGAGAGGAAGACCCTGCTGCTATGCATAGCTTTTGAACCTTGAAATTCTTCTCCAGAAGTCGGTGGGGAAAGGCGTGAGACATGAAAGCTTGGTTGGAGGTGAGTTAGAATCATGTTTTGCTGTTTCGTTTTTTACCTTTGATATTTTGTTTCCAGCCCTGATATTAAGAATCTAAGATTTTCTTTTGCTCAAATAAGCTTTCATCAACTTTCCCCATCATCTTTCCAGTGCTACAGTTGAGGCCGAGGGAAGCCGACAAATTTGGCTCACGTTCTGTCTCTGGAGGTAAAGTATGCAAGCATCAGTCTAATACTCCCCCCGTGAGGTGCACTCTGACATGGTGCTAAATGCTCTCAGCCAGGCTGGAAGGGTCAGCCGGGGCCTGGGAATGCCAAGCACTCTATTGAAAAAGTTGTTCCTGGCAGACACAGAGAACTCCCCTTCTTCCAGGATCAGGTAACAAAGACAGACCCCTCACAGCAGACTCCTGGGGGACCTTTCAAATCAGTCCATGGCTTCAAGGGGAAATGTAGAAGCTTCCAGCACAGGAGAGAGGGCGGAAACTAAATTAACCAAGCAAAAAGGCTGGACAGTATTGACTTGTGAGACTGTGTTTGAAAAAATATCTACAAACACTTTCTGCAAAGTTGCTACTAGCATAAAATATGCAGTAGAAGGTGTTTTCATGAAAATTAAGAAAAGAGGCAGCTCTTCTAATCTAATAAATTCCAGGAAATCTGTTCTCTAGTCAATCCTCTGACCTGAGATGCTGTAAAATTCTGGTTTATTCCACCTATTCTGAAACATATTGGAAGTTATCTAGTAGTTTGCTCACTCCAGTAGACTTTGCAACTATGCTGGTTTTTTTATCACTTCAGTCCTTAAGGCTTCTCTCTGTTGTGTCAGGCTCATGCCTCAGGAAAGTCACAGGCAAAAACTACTTGAAACTCTGCTTATAGCCCAAACCTAGGCTTTGGAGAAGCTCATTAATGCTAAGAAGCTGGCTAGCAGGATAAAATGTTTTCATGGAGGTTACACGAAGACTGCAGTCCAAAAACTGATATTCTTCTCAGAGCTAAAAGCTAAACAAGATGTGGAGAGAGTTTCTATTTTATCCTCCAAAATAGGTGACAATTACACTGACATTATTTTACAGCTATTGTTGTGTTCTTTTCTTAGGTTGAAAACAAAATAACAGGTGCAAAAAAATATGAACATATTGGAAGAGACTGATACAGGAGTGCATATCTCCTCATGTTCCCATGTCCTTAAAAATGTTTGTATCCCACTCTAATAGGAAACTAGATGTAAAGGAGAGTGCATTCCATTACAGGTGACTCAAAGGAACTGTCAGGGTATTCAGTCCCATGTTAAGTCAGTGCTAAAATAGAAACATGAACTCTGTATTTTCTAAATGCAATGGTGTGAAATGTTTTCATTTGGGGTTGCCACAAACCAGATATCACCTATACTATCAAAAGGAGATTCTCTTCAAGAGTTTATCTGATATTTTGTGCGGTACTATGAAAAACTGCATATTGTGCCGTAAAATAAACACTATCGTCATTCTAAATCATGGGGACAAAAGTGGAAACCAGGCTGCAGAAAACCACAGAGTGCATTGAAAGTACTTTTAAGTAAAGCCTTTCAGAGATTCTAAGAACTGCCAAAACAAGCAACCCAACTTCATTTAGAAGAAATGGAAAGCAACTGTGCAGAAAGAAAACCCATGCTACGTAGAAGAGATTCGAGTGCAGAACACAGGGGCAAAGAAATGGTAATTCCATCTTGAAATGGTAAGTATCACAAGTGAAAAGGCTTAGCTGAAAATAATAGTGCTCCAGGTACAGGTCTTCCATAAGGTCCTAATTAAGCAAAAGAGATTGCCCAAGATTATTAGCAACAGGAAACAGCTCCAGTAACCTGAGTACCCTGGCAATGTAATTGATAAAATATTAAACTGATATTTTTAATCCAGCAGCAGCCCAGGTTAAGCCATGAACTTGTGAGTTAAACATGTGCTAGTGAAACATCAGAAGCTAAGTTTTACTCATGAAATATACACGGACAGAGAGGTTATCATCCACAGAGCAGGCACACACCTACTGAAAGTAGGCAGCCGTGCATGAAAAATTACCTCCTGTCTGTGAGCCCAAAGGAGCTACTTAGATCCCTTCTGTGTCTAATAAAGGGGCTCAAAGGAGAGACAGCTTGGATACTGTGTATTGCTAATAACTGAAAAAGGTGCACTGGAGCCTGCATAACTAACTGTAACAGAAAGGGTTATAGCAATGCCTGTGAGGAATACAGGAAAAAAAAAGAGAACACCGAGCTGTGGAAAATAGTTCATACCCCTCTTCTTTAAGGCTTTTTCTTACAATCCTAATTAGACATGTGCAAATAATTGATTTTTCAGTTTGGTGGCTGAACCTAAAAAATACTTTCTAAAATGTTTCAGATCAACCTGAACTGATTTATTTTGCTAACTTCTTTTGCTAACACAAGAAGCAGCATTAACAGTATTTGGTGTTCAAGCATTTCTACATTTACAAAAATTATTTTGTATTTGCTTTATTGTTGGTATTTTGTTTGGTTGGTTTTTCTCTTAATAAATGAAGGAGAATTTGACTTCTGCAAGGAATGATCAATAAACTTTTGTTTAAAAAAATAATTTAAATTTGATCCCAAAGTTCACAGATTACTTAGGTAGACCTAAAACCTTTCCTCTCATATGAAATTCTAATTTGAATGCAGGCACAATCTCTATTATTGAAAGCCTTTGCTTTTTTTTTCTCCCTAATTTCACATTACTGGAATTAATTCTGCCCTCATATAAGTGGAGCAATGTAGCTCTCACAGCCACAGGGTCCTGAATCAGCAAAGAACCTGTGTATGTCCTTAATGATAAGGAACCTGAGAAGACATTTGTATTTCTGCTTGAAAACTAGGTCAACTAAAAAAAAAATTAAATTAGCTAAACATCATTTCAGCAGCTTACTCCTGCATTACTTTCCCTCTTATAACAGTGCAGTAGCTTCCATATTTTTCCAAAATCCTCTGTCCCGTTGAGGTTCCTGTTACCACGCTCTGAAGGAGAAGTGATTGAGGGCAATCTATGAGCTCCCAATCCGCACCACTGACTCCTAAACTGAGAAGTCCCCAGGGTGCTTCTGATCTCCCAGGTCAAGATCGATGCTTTTGCCACAAGCTGTTTTTATCTTAGGCTTATCCCTGGCTGTCTAGAGCTCTCCCCACACTAATTATTGTGTGGATGAGATGCAGCCATATGGGCTAGATGAGACCCAAGGAAGACTCAGGTGAAGCTTGCAGCTCCTGTAGCTGGGTGGACCATGATTTCTGAGTATTCCCACAGTGCAAACCTGCAGTTTGAGGAGTTGTGGACCATTCACATCCCACCATCACCCCAGTAGTTAACTCCTTACCAAAAAGAAACAACGGGAGATACATAATAAGATGGTAACTGATTGCATCAGCAATTGAGGAAAATTGATTTTGTCACTTGAGCAAAATGAATAAATTGAAGAAAAGAAACAAAAAAATTTTAAAAAAATAAATAATTCTTTAGCAATCTTGGCTGCTGCTGGTATGAGCAGTTCCCAGGACTTTTTAAGAGGGGTCCTGATTGCCATACTGCTTCAACAAGTTGTCCAAATGACTTTATATTCTTTCAGTTTCTTTATACTCTTTCAGTTTCTTTATACTTTTCCTTATTTCAGTTACTCATGAATTGTAGCTAAAGACAAGAGTAAAAACGTTTCCCTTTATTTAGGGTGTGCTGGAGGAACCTCGGATCAGGACACTGAAATCACAGCCAGATCCAAAGCCCTTTGTTAAAACCTGCTTTTGGAGAATCCTGTCCCCTGCTGCTGACTCTTTTATGTGCTGTTGCCTCTTTTCTGTGCTTCTGCTTTTGGCAAACTGGGCCTCCTCTCCCCTTCAGAGGGATACTCATCATACTCAGTCTGGGAAATCCCTCTTCCTGGGAAAGGGATGAGGCAGTCCTTGCTACCTGCTCTGCCAGCTCTGTGGGTAGTTCCTATTTCTCCTCTCTGTCTACTCAAGTTCAGGTATAGAAGACCCTTCTCCTAAGCAGAGATGGCCCCTGCCTAAATACAGGTCAGTTTAAAACCATTCTAGTCTCTAAAGCTGTTGACTGAAACTACACTGACCCTTTTGGGAGTTTCAACACCTAGCAAAGTTTTATCTGTAAACACATAGGTTTAAGTGTCTTAATCTGAGAGTTGTGGCTTGACCTCATGGATCTATGGCCTTTTATTTCACAACAGCTTTACTCTGACAGGTAGGACAGCCCAAGCATTTAGACCCTGTGATTGCAAATACTTTGAATCTTGAATTTAGACCCATTTAGGCTTAGATCTGTAGACTACCTAGTTTAGGTAAACTGGACTGACATAATCTAGCCATTATTTCTGAATGGTACAAAATCTAAAATTGTGTATTAGAGTTACAGTAAGTAGGATTAGAGGAGTTTAGAGCAAACAGAGAGAGCTGTCTGTGAGACTTCTGACTGAGCAAAAGTCTGGGTGCCAACATCCAACTGAAGTTTCTTGAAGAGATAAAAAGAGTTGCATTTATATCACAGCCACTCATTCAAAACTATCCCACGCTGCCACGGCCGTTCGGTAGCTCCCATGTATAATGATCCCAGTCTAGTGGCTGCACAAGGAGGTTCTATCACCGCAAAGGGTCCATTCAGCTTTCTCCCTCATAGTTTTTGAAAGGAAGTCCAAGAGACACCTGCCACTGATGATTTTACTCACTCTTGCAAGTAAGGCCTGAGTCACATTCACTAGAGATTGTGTGAGGACAAGAAATTGTATCTTTCCAAGGTGTTTAATACCTTTCTTCAGCTTCTAGATTATCAGTCTGATAGTCTTCACTGGAAAATCAATGCACATAAAATAACTACATACACAAATGGCAGCAGCATTAAAAGAAGCAAAGCAAAAAGACTTTGAAAGAAATAGTAGATTTTATCTGACAAAAATATCTGTGAGTTCTAAAATGACATTTGAAAAGACATCAGAGGGGCAGGGAAAAAGAGGTCCTTTCTATCTGTTCTGACTACAACTCTAGTGAGAAAATTTTCCCTAACACATAATAATCTTAGCAAGAAACCAGCTCTACATAGCTAATCAGCTGCACCTTGAATTCCTTCAATATGATGGCAAGCATTTTTTGCAGGTAAAGATGCAAGTTAGAAAGGTAAAGACCTTTAGCATGAAAATCCGTGGCTTGTTGCAAACAGACTGACATTTTCATAGGAGAAAAGTATAATTAGGTTGCAAGATTATTTTCCAAAACAGAAACACCTTATTCAACAAGCGAAATTTACATAAACTAAATGGTTCACCATGTTACCTTTAAATTCGATTATCAGCAAATTCAACTCCCACTCTCTCCTCAAAGAGTTTAAATCTGCAAAATATAGAACTGAAACTAACACACAAAAACTGTGATAGGGAAAAGGGTGGCAAGATTACAAGGGTAAATGAAACCATGCAAATCATCAATGAAATCCAGTGTCCTAAGTTTACCCAGACAGCTGTACAGGATTTGGGGAGTTCACTGCAGACCAGCCTTAGCCTCATGCTGTCCCCCAGGGTGAGGAGGCAACTGGTGATGTTCAAGGCCTGCTGAGACCAGGGGCAGCACCTACACATAAGCTTGGACTCCAGGATTCCAGGTGGTGATGTCCCAGGCAAATTGCTGCCAGACGCCCCCATCCCGAGTCTGCGTCTGCCAGTAAGGATCCCCCTGGTCCAGCAGAGATCCTCTGCCCTGAAGCAGCCAGAAGCTATGAGCTCCAGGGAAACAAGGTAAGGGCAACAAAAAAATTTAAAAAATTTAGTGAAAAGACATCTATGAGCCAGGCAAATTGCAAAGGACAAGGGAGTTGGGAGCTGGGTAATGAGTTATAAAGAACAAAAAACTTAACTGCACAATACTAAAAGACAAGCATTAACTTTAGAGGAAAAAGACATTTGGAGGACAGGAACATTCCTGCAAGTCATGGGTCAGTGCTGCATGTGACAGGAAAGAAGAATGATTCTTGTTTTGAAAGCTTGTTCTTGCCCCATCTAAGTCCTCTTCACAGCATACCAGTAGGAAAAACTTGTTAAATGTACAAAACAGCTGCTGCTGTGCTCTCTGCTGTCTCACAGAATCCTTTGATCACCAAAATATATAAGCAGAAACCCAGGTTCATTGCTAAGCAACAGACTGCTTAAACATATACCCAAATTCAAGTGTGTGACAAAATTCTGCTCACATTAGTAGGACAGAAGCTTGTGACTCAGTTTAAATTCACATGAGTGTTTTGCTGAAGAGTGGTGGGGTATGGAGGTGGTCATGTGCACCCTCTGCCCAGCACCTGCAATGTCAAAGCGGGGGTCACATGAAGCTAAAGAGACATCAGACTTTAGCTGCTTTCTCGATGCTGCTTTTGGACTCAATGATCTTCATGATTTTTTCTAATCTAAATGATTCTATTATTCAGTATCAGCCATTTCCAGTTTATGTCTGTTGATTTATTTTCTGCAGCAGTTCTAGAGTTTTCCCTTCTCGTGAGTTAGGAGTGGTGAAGCATTGAGTGAAACATGCAAAGGCAGCACCTGAAGGGATCGCTGCATCATCTAATCCCATTACCACCATTGTGGGACACCAAGCACTAATCTTTTAACACCAGGAAGGCTCTACAGAACATTCACTCCCACGCTGTAATCCTGGTTTATAGGTGTTATGATCTGGTTCTTAAAGTTATTAGAAATTCCTCTGCCTGAATTAAGGTGCAGACAAGACCACATGCCAAAGTGAATAGTATGGATTTTACTGTATAGTAAATATGAGAGAGAGAGATAGAGAGAGAGAGAGAGAGAGAGAAAGAAATATAAAAGAGGTGGGGAGACACCAAAAGATGGTGACAGATTAAAGAAAATATCACCACTCCATGGATCCCACTGGCATCCCGATGATCCACTCCAGCTGGTCTTCTTGGTGGTGAGGGTGCCCTGAAAAACAGAATCCAATATACCTTCAGGCCAGGTGGGAACACCCAGGCACCACCCCTTGGGGAGGGGGGGAGGGTGACACTGTTTCTTGCAACAGACTCTGGATCTGTAGCATCACTTTGCATCATGTGCAGCCCTCTGGTGCAAGGCCTAAGGATTGAGTCTGGAGAGCATTTTGGGGGGTCTTTGATGGATTATGACACTCTCTCAGCTTCCTCTCATGTGAATATCCTGTGAATTTGGCCTTTCTGGGGTTGGGAGTTCCATAGCTGGGCTGGTTTGTGTAAGGGAGGACGGGTGTTCACTGCCTCTGACCAGAGGTTACACCACACACCAGAACTCTCCCCCTCCCCTGCTTTTTCTTTTTTTGGGGGGTGCGGGGGAGGGAAGACTGTGCAAACCTGACCTCCATGGGCTATGGCCTTCCCAACACCACACCCAGCCTGGGATGATTTTTCACTGGATTTGGCTTTCTTGTGGATGCATTCATTTCTCCCTTGCCTATTCTAGGACCAATTCACCTTTTTGTTTCTGCTGGAATTGAGCTTAAGTCAACAGTTGGTGGGCTGGTTTGAGCTTGTGAAATCTCCTCAAGGAATACTTGGGGACTTCTCCTGGTATTCTATTCTGAAAGTACAGCCCATAAACAAGAGGGAGAAACACTACGTTGTTCCCTGGCTCATTGACCCGTGGAAAGATTAACACAGTGGTGAAGAGCATTAAAATGTTTCTCCTAATAAAAATAATAGATCAGACAGAACATGCTCAGAATCTACTTGCAGGCATATCACAGAAGAGTAAAAGCAGTGTGAAAACCACAGTCTGACAGGCTGAGTATCTATGTAAGAGCAGATACATAGTACTTTCTTTTTCATCCTCCTCTAAATATTGCCTTGGCTATCAGTTTCCTTCCAACGTCAGTTTTGTTCACTATAAACATTTCTTTCCCTGCATTCACATTCCTTCTTCATCGTAGTTCATAGAACCATAGAGTGGTTTGGGTTGGAAAAGACATTCAAGATAATCCAGTTCCAACCTCCCTGCCATGGACAGGGACTCCTTCCACCATGTTGCTCAGAGCCATATCCAACACTGCCTTGAACACTTCCAGGGATGGGGCAGCCACAACTTCTCTGGGCAACCTGTGCCAGTGCCTCACCAGCCTCACAGTGAGGAATCTCTTCCTAACATCTCATCTAAACATACCATCTTTCAGTCTGAAACCATTCCCCCGTGTCCTATCACAACATGTCTTTCTTGTAGGCTCCCTCAGGTACTGGAAGGCTGCAATAGGGTCACCCCAAAACCTTCTCTCCTCCTGGCTGAAAAATCCCAACTCCCACAGCCTTTTCTCACAGGAGAGGGGCTCCATCACTCTAATCATCTTCATGGCCTCCTCTGGACTTGCTTCATCAGGTCTATGCCCTTCCTCTGCTGGGGACCCCAGAGCTGAACACAGTACAGTTCTTCAGGTCTCCTTCTTCTACAAGAAGTGGGACACAATTTTTATATATATGTGTGTGTGTGTGTACAAATAACATATGTCATGCACACACACATGTATGCATTTACACAGCTACTTATTTTTGAATAAGACACCTGAGAAAAGGAAAATTAAGGGATCTTGCTGCTGTAGGACTTATTCTTCCTTACTTCCAGTATTTTCTCTACTATTTGTTATATTCAATTTTCACAATACCGTGAAAATGGGTTTGTAAGCATTTAGATCCTGAGAAGTGTGGTTCTGTTCAATCTCTCAAATGAATAAATAATTTTAGTTGATGCTGAAAATCTGCAAGGAAATTAGCTGCTGTAACAGCCACGGAAACTGTGTTAGAAATTTTGGGAGAAACTGACTCATGATATAAAGGTATCACATACATTCAAAGTTATGCTGTTCATGTTCAGTAAAATCTACTAAGGAAATGTATAAAAAAATCTCAAGAGGCAGTAAAACGATGGCAGTGACAATCAGCTGGGTTCTGGGCAAACACCTTGACGACTGGGAATGGCACCAAGGCTTTGCCAGCTCCTCTACAAGAGACAGGAAGAAGAGCAAGAAATACAAAATCTCCCACAGATGGGATCCTCTGCACCTCACTTCAGATGTCTGTAATGTAAATGCCTATGTTTGAGGTAGCCATCCCCAGGTAATTTTACCTGGAGGCAAGACACCTTTCCATTGCCAGATCCAGGGATCAGCCTGACTCATCAGATGCAAGCAATGTGTAATTTTATAGGCTAATTGTGGTTGCAATTTTTCTGGTTTAACTTTGTTGTTTTAAAGTTTAGAGATCTGTTCAGTTCCCTTGAACCACACCTGCTCAGGGAGCAGTTTTAAAATTTTGCTTCATGCTTTTATTTATTGACATAATGGTCATAATTATCACCCCACTTCAGTTAGCAATGGTTTTGATGTGGCTTCTGAGGGCTCAAAGTTGAGTGTACAGGGAATAATATTCTTTCCAAAAAAATGCTGATTTCAGCTTATGCAAAATGCTTCACACAAACATGAATGTCTTTCTGGAATAATCACTCTCTTGTCTTCTTGCAAGTAAAAGATGATACATCCAAGCAACCTCAATAAGAACAAGAGTGTAGCTCTGATCAAAGCTAATCACAATGTAGTAGAAATGATTAATTTTTTTCCTCTACTTTCAATGCAATTCCAAAATTATCTAATACTCACTTCAACACATCTGAAATATATTTCATCTTCATCAAAGGCAAAAAATATGTATTTTCATGTCATCATTTCAATTGTTATCTTATACTAAATATTAATGTGTATTCTATCATAAAGGTAAAAACAATTATTTAGTTTTATTAGTAGAAATAGTGAGGGATTTAGAAGTTCAATCTTATCCACACAGATAATTTTCCATGTATGAATATGAAACATCTCAAGGAGATCAATTCGAATTTTTCGTTTTTCAAGAATTCTGAAATGTTTGGCACCTTATCCCATTTTATCTCTCAGAATTCCTTGAGAAATGGAAATTCAGATGAAGCCGAGTGAAGTTTTACGAGGGAAAGTAATATTCAGGTTCTCTGAAGTCTACTGAAATTCAGCTACAATCATTTGGATGATTCATGAAGAATTATTCTTTCTAAAAACTGGATGGATTTTTTAAATTGTGTGACTGTGGCATTCTACTAAAAAATCCATATGATACAAAATAAACAAACTCCTTGAATAATTATTTTTACTGAGAAGGCGTAAAAAATCTGTGTTATTTGCACAGAAATAAAGGAAGAGATGATGCTTCATTCAGGTCTTCTCTCTGAGTGTCTCAATATGACTTGGAAAGATAATAAATTTAAGTCTCAGAAAGATCAACCCATTATTGTATTTTCAGTAATTTTAGAAAATGGGAATGAAAAATCAGTTAAATGGAAGCACTCAGAACAAAATACTTAGATGTTATCTCAGACTCCAATTATGAAGACCAAAGAGCAAAACCTTCCAGCTATCATTAGCACCACAGGAGATCTTTTTACTAAGCTCATTTAAAACATAGACGTGCACCTAAATCCCTTCTCATGAAAAACATCTTCTTCTGTCTAAAATTTCCCTGAAGTATAAATGTTGATGCACTGGTGTGCAAATGGAGCAATTAAAAGGAAGATTAAAAGAAATTTAGAGAATATATTTCCTTCATAACTACTCTTATAACTATTCTGAAGTTCCTCAGAGTCTCATTTAATTTTCCCAGTGGATTTTTAGTCTTTTTCTAGTATCAATATCAGTCATGATCTCTCCCTGCAGAGTAACACATCTGTTCTCAGGGAAAAGAAGGGCAGACAGATACAGAGTTTCTTCTAAATCAAGCCAGAACTCGTTATGCATTTAATTTTCCTTCTTGATTCCCACAGCCACAGAAAAGACACAGCAGGTAAAGAAGTACTCACTATGGAGAAAAAAAATTACCAAGATTATAAACTGCAGGGAAGCCACATAGTCTTCATGGAAGTCTGGTGCATTTAAGTAAGTAGAACTCACTTTTACGGGGGGAAAAAATATTTATTTAATTTTTTTTCCAATGGCAATTTAGAACTTTGCCTTTTTTTCACTGAGAGTAACAAAATAAATAACTACATGCTCTTGTAAAAAGTCCCTTTCCATCTCTCTTGTAGGTTCCCTACTGAAAGGTCACAATTAGGTCACTCCTAAGCCCTCTTTTTCAGAGGGGCAGAATCCCCTCCTTTGATCTGCTGGCCATGCTGATTTAATGCAGCCCAGGATACAGCTGGCTTCTCTCAAAGCTCCCAGTATTTCCACTAAACTTTTGCAAGACATTCACCCCCATAAGCAGGTGCTCTGCTTTCTGTCTGGGTTTTTACCTTTCTACTGGAATGGCAAGTCCTCTGCTCTAAAAGATATGATAGTTCTTCAGCTTAAGGAACTACATATTCTCTAACCAAATTCAGAAGTTATATTTCCACAGGATTTGCAACCAGGTAGGTGCTGAATTCTATGAATTACTAAAGCAAACCAACACTTCTTCAGTATTTTATTCAAGACTGCCTTGAGTCTTACCCTGCTGCTAGAATCATACTGATGCTCCCATGTGACTGTTTCTGTGGATGTTACAGTGTGCTCAATTTATGACTCATCTGCATTTTAAAGATAATCAATATGCACAAATGCACAAAAATATCAAAAGCTTGTCATTGCTTCACCTTTTCAAATCTGGTTTATATGTTATTTGATGTAAAACACAGAAGGCTTTTCTATCATAAATGGTGAATATTACTGACCACGACTAATTTTTGAAGTCTCATCAGGGTAGGAAGATTGAATCAGAAACTGCTGGCTCTTTTAGTGATGATCTAAATGTGTAGCAGGTATTGCTTATTAAGTGGTGTGAGAAGTGAAGGAACAATATATCCTACTCATTCATATATCAGACCCTGTGTCAGTGAGATAACTCCATCACAACATATAAACCATATTTCAGAGGTGCCTGTCAGATTTGACTTAAGTTGATGGCAGTTGTGTGTGCAAAGTGTGGTTCAAAAATCAGATGCCATGATGCATTCCTAAATCCACTGAAGTCAATGAGAGGCCCCTCTTTTCAGTGGAACAGCTTCCAAGTCCTACAGCAATGAATTTTAAAATTGTACATTTCTGAATGCCAAATTCCTCAAGATCAAAGAAATTCTGACATTCCATTAGTAATTTTGTCATAAATTACAACTGAAACCCATCAAATGTCAGAATTTTCCAGTGACCACACTTACTTCCCCGAAATTCACCACATTATGTTTTGCATTTGTGGTTTTTATTCATTTTTGCTTACATTCTCATTATCGAATGATGACTTGCATCCTGAAAATACCTACTTGAAGTAAGTGGAGCCAGGGACAGCTAGTTTCAGCACAGACACAACAGCACAGATGCCTGAAGTTAGACAGGATGAATTACAACTTTTGAAATTTAGATGTCATGAGGCCTGAGGAGACATATAAGGCAGCATGACCCATTGCCCAACACAGACTGCAGAACAGTATCCAGTGATCCTTTCCCCAGGCTGAGAACTAATAGATAACTGATATTCCACCTGTTGAATGGGGTGAGAAAGTTAGGGATACGCAAAGTAATATAGAATATCATGGATGATTTATAATCCCTTACTCTAGAACCAAGAGAGACAAGAGATCACTAACACCACTATAGTGAATAAATCTGTCTCAAGCACACCAGCAAGGCTTGAAGTTTGAGTCAGGCATCATTTTCCTAGGAGTTTTGTTCCAACTAGCATGTAAAAATGTTAAAAATACATACCCTCTACCTAATTATCTGGTTTAACTTCTAGACACTGCCTTTGCCTGCTAGATTAAAGACTGATTGCATCTACTGATCTCTCATTTTTTTTAAACATATAAATGTTTATATTTATATAAATATCTAAGTTGTATCTTGATTTTCTTTTGATTGGATAAATAAATTACGAGCAAGTCCCTCACTGTAATGTATGAACACTTCATAAACTCTTACTTTTTGATAAGATGTGGCAAGTGCAATCTGCTTTAATGTAATATCTTCACAGTGAGAAAATAAAAATAGAAGTATCATAACCTATTCACTGCAATGAAAGTTTTAATGTTTACATCTAGCTTAACTGGTAGCAATTAAAACTCTAGAAAATAGCCCTTAATAGGATCAAAAAGGTCTTTTTAGTTTTATTCCTTCAAATGCACATCAAAGCCTCCAACTCCCTGTATAGTGCTGTTAAGCTGCTCTATAAACATGTGCTCTGTTGTCTGACTGTAAGGAACAAGGAATTTTTGGCCAAATAACACTTGAGCTGCAATATGACCATAGCAAAACACAGTACTGTGGGTAGGGGAAAGTTTTACTGTGAAGGCATCATGAAACTCTGCTGAAGCAAATCAGCTGAAGAATCACCACCCTGGTTTTAAGAAGTCAGGCGTCCAAACACATCTTTTGACTCATGGAATATGAGCATGAAAATTTATCCCACAGTTTAGCAGCCCAAAAAAGCCTCCCACAATGTCACCTAAAAGCAGAATTGGATCCTATTTCTGCTCATAACTCTTGGAGACAGTCAGATCTGTCAAGTAACAAAGAACACACGGCTCTTTTAGTCTATGGAGATCCTCTTTTTAAATCTATCCCCTGAAAGGCTGGACTTACAGTGGAGTGCAGATCTGAGAGAAAAAAATTTTGCTGGTTCTTCTACTCAAAAGAAAGTATTAATTCCATGCTGTTTGATCTTTAGATATGGTCTCTTCAGGATTCGAGACATACTGACTTCCTTAAATCCATAAGATTTATGCAAAAATTGAGTGAGGTAAAAGATAGATGCTATTATTCTCTAAAAGAACACCAAATAGGAGTACACATTGCCCTGGTCAGGCAGTTTGAACTTCCTGGTGCATGAAGGGCAATAAATAATTCTGTGCTTGACATACGTTTTCCAAATAGCACAGAATATCTGGTGTTAAATAAGCAATGGCAAATTATGCTGTACTATACTACACACAGATAAGAACAGATTGTTTCATCCATTAAAAAAAAAAGGACAATTAATTGTTTGCATAAATTAAGATTTCATTTGGAGATATTACCTTCATTCCTTTTTTTTTTCCAAGCATCACCCTGATATACCAATTCCTACCACTTGAGGAAAAACAGATTGTTAAAGACTAATATAACATTTTTTCAGACCTCAGAAGAAGCTTAATCACACAATCAGCCTGGAAGTGAGTTTCCCTTTATGGGTAAATCAGATCATGGATTTCTATATTCTTAGAGCAGCTGTATAGAACTTTGAAACTACTGGTCATAACCAAAGTTTGCATTTACTTGAACATAACTTACAAGGTGCATACCGATATCTAGATATCCAAATAGTATCTTTTTCTCTAGCAGAGTAAGAGAACAACTGGCTGGCTACAGGGTATATCACCCGTTCATCTCAAATTGAAAAGCATCTGAGATCAGGAAAAAAGGGCAAACTTGACTGACCTCTGGGCTCCAGACACTGGATTAGAAATATGTATCTGCTTTCCTGACTAGCTATTCCCATGGAATTCAACATATCACTTAAGAACTCACAAGGAAATCAAGTTTTCCTTCTATCTGAAGAAACTTTTCTCCTTCCTCAGATACTACACTGCAAAGAAGAACTAGGGATTATTATCATAAGGTCTTCACAGTGTTTAGCTCCAATAGCAAAATGCATCCTTCAGCACAATGTAAAAGCCCAGGATAGATTGATTCCTGTAAAGCTGGAAGGAGTTATCATTGCTTAAGGTAAAATCTTAAGAAGTGCCTAAATTACTTAGGCTGTTGAAGTCCCATTTTCAAAAATGACATAAGCACTTAGAAACATAAATCCAAAAGAAGCCTAATGGTTATTGTAACCTAAGAGTTACTTCATTGCAGGTGAGCAGCAATAACTGCTGCACTTAACCCGATAAGCTCTGCAAATAAGGCTTAGGTGTCTCTTCCTTTGCAGGTTAAGTACAGTCAAATTTTTCTTACTTCCCACGTAGCAGGCAGGCAGCCTATTATGAAGGCCTGCTTGACATGTGGTAGAAGATTAAGTTATAGTAATTCACCATCAGCAAATAAAAACATGGGACCTCAAAGCTTATGAATATGTAAATTCAGCTCATGAGAGATTTTTGACTCATAGCCTAAACAGAGCTTCACCCAGAAGATCCTCCAACAATCCCACAGCAGCTTGCTGAATAGACATCTGAACACATTTTCTTGAAAGCTTGCTTTATCCTAAGAAATAGCTACAGACTTTTCAATTCTCTGAAATATTATTCCAAATGTTCTTACACACATGTGTGTATTTTAATATAGTTCCAAAGAGAACGTTTACTGAGGGCCTGTGATGCTTTGTATTTCTTCATTTCTTCTACCTAAGTCAGGTTACACAAGTTTTCAAGTAGCTATGTCTCTTCTTTGTGTGCATGCATACACACATACGTGTGTGTGTGTATGTGTTAAAGCTGCAAATCATGAAGAATACGCTAAGAAAAGGCACAGTAACGGGTTAATCATCCATCTAAAACTGCGTGTGGGTGGCTAAATAATTCATTTGAAATATAGCTCACTTCTCACCCACTCACAAAGGTGTTACTGAAGGCAGGAATTCTCTTTCATATTTGGGAACAAAACAAGGCTTATTTTTTGGCTTTTGTAAGAAATGCTACAACCAATGTGAGAACCCTTCTTCTCAAATACACACAGAGTTCCCACAAGCATTTACGCAACATCTGCTGCTGTGGGCTGAGGCTAGTAAACAGTAATGTTAATATGAACTGAAAAGACAGTGTTGCTAATAATACAAAGTAATAATGTGTTTCTACTGCTTAGGGCATCACAAGTGTATAACCTAAGGCAAAGCCTGCATTTCATCTGGAGAGGCAGAAAGAAGACAGTCACCTTTCTGCAGCAGTAAATGTCATGCTTTGTAGAATTTCAGCTTCTCTGCTGCAATGGGATTCTGTAAATACTCTGTATTAATTTGTTCTACCTGTATTGCTCTGTACCTCAGAATGGATGCTGTAATCCAAAAGACATGTATGAAGAATCACCAGACTGATTGCAGAACCACACTACTTAAGTCAGAATATGCTGGATGTAAAGACTTTGTGTTCATTAACATGGTGAGCTTTTCTGTCAGACTAGCTGCAACCGAATTTCCTGCTTTAATAAAAAAATACGCACTATTCTCTATTTACAGAATTTTATTGTTTCCAAATTGCTGCTGCTAGATAACAAAAGCTTACAAATCTTTTCTATTCCTGTGTAATGAAATTCTCACTCAAACAGGCTTGAAAGGGAGTATCTTATATTGGTTTTGCTCTTCAGGTAAATATATATCACATACAATATGAGGCATGACTATCATCCTGGTTTTTCCACTCTCTTTTATGATTTTTAGGTGTTTTTAGTTAAAAAAAAAAGCCATGATACTCAGAAAATATGGGAAAACAAATTCTAAACATGGTAGCTTTATCATTTTAGAGTTGCATTGATAAATTCAGGAGAATACTTCTGACAGGGGAGGTATGCTCAGCCTTCAAATTTAGGAGAGTGCTAATTTAACTACATGGAGAAGCAACCCTGAGGCGTTCTTCTTCAACAAGACACTGTCTTGCTGGCAGTCACTGCATGATAAAAACAAGCTCAAAGCAGTTTTTTG
This sequence comes from Melanocharis versteri, assembly GCA_013397845.1. NCBI lineage: Eukaryota > Metazoa > Chordata > Aves > Passeriformes > Melanocharitidae > Melanocharis > Melanocharis versteri. Next base: position 710,946 of record VZTG01002916.1, on the reverse strand, counting down.
CACAAGGGTTGACATAATACAATTCCTCACTATACCTTATTATAGTATCTTGCTCATCTGTTTGTAAGGTGGGCGCTGTGCACAACAGCAAAATTGTCTTTCAGGAAATCATTTTCTGGTTGACTCTTTCTTTACTCAGACACTCAGTTCTCCTCTACCTACACTAATAAACAAGGAAATTCACTGAACTGTGTATCTAAATGCAGTCCAGGCCCTTCATTTTTATAAGTCCATCTACAGCACAGATCCAGTTCAAATCCAGCTGGATTGAAAGTGAGCCTTTCCACTGCGTTTTAGATCAGGGTATGCATCCTGCCTTGGACAGCTCAACTTTCTGTATAAAAGCCCTTCCAATTCCTTTCAAGTTTCCTTCTAAAAACATCTTTCTCTTCTATGAGAAGATATTCTGAAATATTCTCATTTTCTTCATGCTGTGAAATTACAGTATGTGGTCTTTATGGGCAGCGTATGATGCAACTGGCAAGTGTTAAATAGCTGGCCACCCACTGAGGAATAATAGTGGATGGTAGCAAAAGCACAGTAAAAGTCCATCAAATAAAGGGACAGAATTCCTTAGACAACAGTTAAAACCCCAGGGATAAAGCAGTCGAGCATCACTTCCTGCTTAAGATAGATGACATTAGTGTCCAATGAAAACAGACCTAGACACATAGAGAAAATGCAGACCAGATCGTGAGATCTAGATGTGAAGGCACCCCATGAGCTGCACTTGTTATCTGTCCACAAAACAATACATAAATCTGTAGTGCCGCCTGTTTTGGGGTGTGGGGGGGGGAGGAAGAAAAAGCACTATATAAACTAGTTTATAATTTTTTACAGTTCCTCATTGCAGCTGGCGATTGCTAAAATAGATGATCTCATAGTCTGCTGTGCGGCTGCCAGATAGCTTGCATGCAGATAGATCCTTTGTGCTGCAGACCATAGAAACCTGCATAAAATTGGCCTTCTTTCCTTAATAGAGCTGCATGAACAAAGATGAGTTTGTTGCTGACCAGGAACTGAAAGCTTTGTTTTATAAGACTCTCTGAATGTATTGCACTTTGCCAAAGGAAAAGGTTCTCTATTAAAAAGGAGAAAGAAAAAGAGGGAGAGAGAGAGAGAGAGGGAGAGAGAGAGAGAGAGAAAGAAAGAAAGAAAGAAAGAAAGAAAGAGAGGAGAAAGAAAAAGAAAAAAGCAGAAACCAGACAAAGTGTGTGCACTTCTGTAGTGAATATTTGTGAGCAAAGTGGGCTGAAA